>SKCR01041296.1:0-77547 GCA_019454045.1 Zanthoxylum bungeanum
ACTTTAAAAATCTCAAATACATATATTAATGAAATATGTCAAATATCACAATTTGACATTTAATTAATGAATATTTAATAAAATCATACATTAAATACAAATACACATTAATTAGGAAATGACCAAAAGGTCACATTGGATGTATTTTTCGTTTAATCGTTAAACGATTTATAAATAATCAATATTATTCATAAAAGTTGCTTTAGTGCTCTACGAGTATATTTCACTAGTGAGACTCTCTAGGTTCAGGCATATCCGTCATGAAATCTAATTTCGTGTCCATAATCTACCCACTCGTAAATTATGACAAACACGGATAAACTCACTGAACCATACAGGTCGAGGTCATTGCATACATATAATCTCTCTGTCACAGGTATCCAGATTATTCTAGAGATATATATATATAAGCGTCAAATCTCTATAGATATAATCACGTCGATATTTCTATTAGCAATCTCTTAATAACACTTAGAACTCGCTTCTACAGTGTACCACAGGCCCATAGATTTAACAGATTGCTAATTCCATATTGAATACATATGCTCTGTACACAGAGCTGACGGACTCTATCTTGACACACACATGATATCCTGAGGATCAGTCCACACCCTACGGACAGGTGGAGGTCTGACCTTAAGAGGTCGCTGACGTGGCTTGCATCAAAGTGTGGAGGATATCTCATATATCAATAGTGGTATCTCAAGTCAAAGAATCATTATGCTACTCAACCCAATAAGATTCTTATTCACGTTGGTGTAGCATCTATTAAGAATCTTCGGTGAGTCGTTCAATGTTTATCCGTTATAAACACATATACGTCTATACGAGTCTCCAAGACTCATGGTTCACTGAGAAACCATTGGAATCCAAGATTCCAGTATATTCATGTACCAGTCTCAACGGGTTTACTTTACTGACCAAGTAGTGTAAACCTTGACCATGAACTTTCTAAGAATGACAACGTCATGATACAACTCAATGTTAGTTGCGACGCTTTTGCAACAATATCATAACTAATCATTTTAAGGTCAATTACGTCTTTACTATATATAAAGTGTTGTTATATAATAGAAACTGTTTATTTTATTCATAATAAAATGTTAAATAAGTATTTACAGGAAAATACATAAGAAAATTGGCGCTCCGAGCACCAATCCTATCACATTCTCCCTCCCCGAGGTCGGCATACCCGATGGTACATAATGGGATGGCCAGACGCCACATGGGCAATCTCCCTCTCTAAGGTCGACATACCCGATGATGCAAAATGGGATGGCCAGATGACATAAGGGCATTCTCCCTCCCCGAGGTCAGCATACCCGATGGTGCAGAATGGGATGGTCAGATGCCACGAGGGCATTCTCCCACCCCGAGGTTGGCATATCTGATGGTGCAGAATGGGATGGCCAGACGCCACGAGGGCATTCTCCTTCCCCGAGGTCGGTATACCCGATGGTGTAGAATGGGATGGCTAGACGCCACAAGGGCATTCTCCATCCCCGAGGTCGGCATACCCGATGGTGCAGAATGCGATGGCCAGACGCCAGATGACATTCTCCTTCCCCGAGGTCGGCATGCCTGATGGTCCATAATGGGATGGCCAGACGCCACGGGAGCATTCTCACACCCCAAGGTCGGTATATCTAATGGTACAGAATGGGATGGCCAGACGCCACGAGGACATTCTCCCTCCCCAAGATCGGCATACCCGATAGTACATAATGGGATGGTCAGATGCCACGAGGGCATTCTCCCTCCCCGAGGTCAGCGTACTCGATGATACTGAATGGGATGACCAGACACTATGGGGACATTCTCCTTCCTCGAGGTCGACATACCTGATGGTACAGAATGGGATGGCCAGACGCCACGAAGGCATTCTCCCTCCCCAAGGTTGGCATACCCGATCCATTAAACACACACAATAACAAGCATGGATAACAAGTTTTTATCTGAGAATGGAAGAATTTAACGATATTCTTTAGATATATTGTCCATCTTACAACTCTTTGCGAGTTATTTTAAGAGAGACTCTATCGAAAATATCCCCTCAGCACCTCAGCATTCAAAATACCCAACCTGACGACATTCGCTATCAGTGTTGGTCGGCCTCCGTAGCCACTTGATCTATGTACTCGCTCATATAGCCATTTTTACCAAGTCTTCCACCTGCTCTCGTAGGTCCCTACAACACTCCGTGGTGTGCCCCTTGCATTAGGGTGCATAAAATAAGACCGATTGTCTTTCTTCTCATTCGAAAACTTCCTCGGGTGAGGCTCTGTCAATAGGCCTCTATCTTGGACCTCCTGAACTATCTGGGCCAGATGTCTGTTGATGGGGGTGTACATCATTCATCCGGCAACGAGGTTGACCTGGACATGCGGCATTTTCTCCTGTACTTGATTACTCGGAGGCACCGGCCTAAACTTCTTCTGCCTCGGGACAGGTCTCCTGATTATCTTAGTCATTTAGGTGCCTCCTTATCAGGCAATCTTCTCATCTTCCTCCATTAACACAAACTTCCTTGCATATTCCAAAGTATCGGCATAATCAGGTATCTCTTGGATCCTCAAGTGGGACCACAATCTCTTGACCCTAAGAGCTCCCTTAAAACTTTCCAAGGTCTCTGGGGACTCATATGTCATACCTCTAAAACCAGACCGTGATACCTATCGACAAAGCTCTTCAAAGACTCGTCATCTATTTGCTTTATCAACCTCAACGACCTCATCGTCTTCCTTTTTACACACGCCTCTTTGAAATATCACACAAATGATCTCTTCAACAGCTCGAAGCTGTTGACACTCCCCAAGAGCAAATTCCTGAACCACAGGCTGGCTGACCTACCCAAGGTCAAAAGAAACACCTTACAGATGGCTTCTCTGACCATTCCCTAAATTTCCATCAACAAAACGAACTTCTCAATATGAGACTTGGGGTCCGAGCCGCCTTTATAAATATCCATGGAGGGCATGGTGAATCTTCTTGGAAATTCTATTGCCATAATGTCCTTCGTGAAATGGGACATTGTCCCCATGTCCTGGTCACCCCTTGATTGGTCTTTCATACTTTCCTCCCACTTCCTCATCTCCTTCCGAAACCAGCTCTTCATCTGGCTCTCAGAGCTACCATGCTTTCGACCTCGGGCTTCCCGACGTCTTCCACCCCGGGCACGGTGTCTTCCGTAACTGGGGACTTCATTCCTTTCCCCCAGATATCGTCCCAAGTCACTCTCCGCGAAGCATGGGCTATTGCTGGAGAATTTCAGAGTTCGCATGCCTTCCTCTTCTTGCCACAGCTCTCCCGCTGGCATGGCTCCGGCAATGACTACAGATCTCACCCCACAGGCATTTATCTTCATATTATCGCCATCTCCATCTGCTCCAGTGATCTTTTTCGTTTTACTATCTCTTCTTTTCTTTGGCTGGGGCCCGTTCCCCCTCTTTCACCATTTTTCTCTTCCAACTTCTCCAACATGGTCTTTATAAAGACCTGAGTTGATTCTCTCTCTTCCAAGATTCTTCCTTTTCTTTTCGTGCATCTTCTCTCTCATTTCGTATGGTTTCTTCCATCCTCTCCATCCACTCAATGGTTGAACCCTCTGAAGATTTGTGGTTCCCGTCTCCTGCCATCGCCTTACTGTGTTTGCTACTTTTTATACCTTTCTCCACAAACGAAACCAACTGTTAACGGCTGATTTTAGTTCCAGGGATAAATCGGGAAAACTCACTCCTCAAACAATCCTCCCTCAACTGTGAATTTGTTTGGTTTGGGGACTAAAAGCAAACTTAGCAAAAAGACAAGAGAACACACAGAATAGACAGAGGGTTTAGTGTGGTTCGGCGGAATTGATCCAACTTACGTCCACAGGCATAAGGGAAATAATGAAGTTTTTATAACGTGATCGGGTATGTTCGACCTACCTATCTCTCAAGCTCGGCTGACCGACCTCTTACAAGCTCACTCTTACACTTAAACTTTTTGCTCTCTATTACAAGTTACGCGTGACTAAATTTGGCTAACCCCTTATAATGAATTCTCAACCCCTTTATATACTAGAGCAATTTTACTATTACACTATCCTCGTGACGTCAACCACATGAATTTACCATCAATACGATGACTCTCTTCCCCAACTACTCTGCCGAAAGTAACTCTACTACCTGACATCTCTTTAAATCAAGCTATTATATCCTCTGCTACACGTTACCTCTAGCCTGTAATCTGTCATGTCAGAACTCTTTGAAAGGTGTAAGGTCCCATGTAGCGCTTACGTCATTTGATCTTGATCATACCATTATTACCACTTCGGCCTGTCCTATGAGGCCAGGAGACAGAAACAACAGATGTCCTGGCCTACTGAGCCACCAAGTCTGGTCTTTAGTGATGGACCACCTCAGGTCGGCCTTCATAGATACTCACACTATCGAATCTGATATCTTTTCATCAGGTCGGGTCGGAAGACCATCTCTGGTTGGCCTTCACAGATACTAACACTATCGAATCTGATATCTTCTCATCAGGTTGGGTTGATAGTCATGGACCATCTCAGGTCGGCCTTCACAGATACTCACACTGTCGAATCTGATATCTTCTCATTAGGTCGGGTCGGTAGTCATGGACCACCTCGGGTTGGCCTTCACGGATACTCACACAGTCGAATCTAATATCTTCTTATCAGGTTGGGTCGGCAGTCATGGACCACCTCAGGTCAGGCATAAAACGTAAACAAGCCTGGTCTCTTTGTTGGGTTGGACGCCTCTGCTACCTAGGCCTAGGCCCCTTATCTAGGAAGTGAAAATGCATTTATATCCTTCCTCGAGGTTCTGAATTCTTGAGGGCCGAAAACCACCATCAACAATTTGTATAAACAATAAATATAAAAAATATTTCATTACTTTTATAGGTGATTGCACAAATATTTGAATTTAAGTTTACTTGAAAGTAAAGATAAAACTACAAGAGCTTCATGCACTATAAAGAATAAATTGAGAATTAACTTAGCAAAATGAGATAGAGATAATAAGAAGTGATACAGATTGCAAATGTGATTTATATTTTAGTGACATGGAGTCTTGCACAAAGCTATTGCTCTTATTTTCCTCAGCAGAACGATTGTCGTGAAGATACCATATTTTGAATTGATAAATGATATGTAGATAAAATTTGGATAACTCCAAATTAGGGGAGATCGCAATCTCCATAAATAATAGTCACAACTAACCTTTTATTAAAGAAATTATAGAAGACGTTGTAATAAAAATGAAAAAGTTCATGCGCTTTCCAATTATATTTGAAAATTATGGGGGTGTCTCTCCGAGATAAATGATAGATAAGAATGTGTCAACTATATAATTTCATTGTGCTAGCCAATCAGGAATTGAAAAGGTATAAAATACCATTTATAAGAGTAAGTCTCAATATATATATTTGAAGACATAAAACACTAATCTCAATTGAGATAATCTTAAGAAGATTAGGTTAAGTTAAAAGAAAACCGAACGGATCTATTTACTAAAGATTTCCTAGAGAGTAAATATATAAGTTATCAAGGGGAATGATCCTAAAACCTATATTTAACGAGTTATTAAAATGAAAACTCAACTTACTTGACTGCAGATTCTAAGATATTGGTTCAAAATGGATAAATGCAATTTTATCTAATTCAAAATGAGCATTGCATAGTTAATCATTCCTACTAATTTCTATGATGACATGAGTACTGTCTGTCATGATTTAGGATAAAAAAATACTTTTAGTGGTCACTATATCTTGGGAATGGTCTAAGTGGAGTATGATATGATACTCTTGATACAAGATAACCTATTAGAGTATGAAGTGGGGTCATTTCTATGTGAATTATTAAGGCTAAATTCTCTAAGAGCACTTAAGAAATTGAGAAATTGTTCAGGGCTAAAATGAACACAACCGTAAGAATCAAAATTGGTCAAAAAAACTGTATGATAATCATTATTTAGGTTTACATAAACAGTGAAATAGTTGAAGACTGTGATAATTGGGTTGTTAAGTAAATCTGATGGTTATTCACTAGGGAATGTTCAAGGCCAAAAGGTACCTATTTCGATGCTGTGACATACATTTGATTATTGTCATATGTGTGTGATGAAACATGAGAGTGTGTGTATTGTGATAACACCCGATTTTATGTGCTATATCTCGCCACTAAAAATTCATGAGGGAAGACTCTTGAATCACCACAAAAAAAAAAAAAAAAAAAAATTATGAAGGAATTTTCTTTATTTTCACACTTTTTCTTTTTAATTTATTCCTTTTCTAAATTTTAAAAAATAGGATTAGTGTGGCTAATGAAAAGAATAATATTCTTTTTATAGCCTAGGGTAATTTTAGGTTAATCGTAATTAAGTGAAAAATCAGAATTACCTGTATTTTATTAAACTAATTTTGGGTCATGGGTCTAATTTTAAATTCAAATTTTATCTGAATTATTTTTAATAAGATATCAAATATCATATTATATTTTTTTAAAAAAAATAAAGATATAATCAATAACTAAATATTAATTAAAAATAAATTTTAAATTAATTAAAATATTTAATTCATAATTCAAAGAATTTGAATTTCTAAATGATTATCCCATAATCTTTAATTATGAAAACTATAGATTAAACAATTTAATATAACATCAAGGTGAGACAATATGTAATTAATTAATAATTACTACATTAATCAAATAATTCTTAATTATTTAATTATGTAAGTGATTTTATAATTGACTATCCATTTATAACATGGATTCATCAGATGTAACGAGATAGCACGAAGACCAAATGAACTCACTGTTCTGAGCTCCAATAATATTGGGAAACTGATTAAAACTTCTTTAATTAAATATTCTATATTATTAATTTTAGGTTCCACTAAAAAACTAAAGTTGTACTCTCGTCACTGTAGATATATTATATAAGCCAAACTATATCATTGTCCATCAATATAATCATTTCATATAGGTTGACACTTCACGAGTACTTATAATTAAAGTCGGGTCATAATGTCCATCCCCTAAAATTATTTCTTGTACGTTAAGTATCATTGATTCTCTAACAAGTGATTTATTCATTGTCAGGGTTGGTGCTTGGAATGCCAATTCGGATCGTATTTATGTCCGATTCATGAATACAAACAATTTCTTTTTCCATAATATTACTTATTTAATGGTAACACCTCTTGTATTTTATATACATATTCGATCTAATTATTATTAGATATCTAATTATGAATAGATTGAAACTAAATCTGATTTAGTGATACGTGTATATTAGACAAAGACCCTAGGATTTACAATGTAGGCGCAGTTACAATGTAATTTGTAATTGACATTGGGAAGCATCACTATAAGTTGTATATCCTTAAATAAATTTCCTGGTCAAGATTTACTGACACGAGTCGGTTAGTAAAATCTGTTGAGACCAGTACATGTCGTATATCGTGACTTGGTCCGATGGTTTATTCAAATGAACGATGAGTCTTGGGAGACTCATATAGACATGTAAGTGTTTATTTGATAAACATTTAACGACTCACTGAAGATTTCCTAATATATGGTATATCAACGTCAATAGGAATATTCTCGAGTTGAGCGAGCATAGTGGTCCTTCGACTTGAGATACCACAGTGGATAAATGAGTTATCCTCCACACTTTGATGACAGTCACGTCACAGATCTATTTAGATCAGACCTCCGCCTGTTCGTTGGGTGTGGACTGATGCTCATGATATCCAGTGAGTATCAAGATAGAATCTGTCAGTCCTGTGTACAGGGCATAGGTATCCTGCAAGTGTTTACGATCTAATAAATCCATGGCCGTGGTACAACTTCGGAAGTGAGTTTCGAGTGTTATTTAGAGATCGTAAATTTGAAAGTTGAATATATTATACCATAAGGATTTGACGTTTTTATCTATATCCCAGATATAATATGGATAGCCTATGACGGAGGGATTATACGTATGCAATGACCTCAACTTGCATAGTTTAGCGAGATTATACGTGGTCGTCATAATTCACGTCATAATTCATGAGTGGGTGAATTATAGACAAGAAATTGGATTTCGTGACGGATAAACATAAACTTATAGAGTCCCACAATATGAAGTGCACTCGTTGAGCAATTGGGAAACACATTATGAATAATATAGATCATTCATAATACTTCACCAGATTAAATGAGTTAATTCGAGTCGTTTAAACGGTTAAACGAAAATACATGCATTATGAGCATTTCGGTCATTTGTTAATTAATGTGTATTTGTATCTGATACAAAATTTGATTTGATATATATTAATTATTTGTCAAATTAGATTTCGACACATGGCATTAATATATGTATTTGTTATTTAATGTAAATAAAAATACATATATAATAATAATCGCATTAATTAATTATTTAGATGTTTAAATGTTAAATATCTAGATAATTAAATTATTTTAATATTACATAAATACTATGCAATATGTTTGATTATTATTGGTTACATGTGGCATGATTTTATTAAGCTTAAAGTTTACAAATTGGATTTGTTAACTTAAAGCTTATTTTCATTATTTAATTAGATTAATTGACCAAATGACCAAAATACCCCTCTTTTAACCCCTAAGTCGGTTTTAGCTTGTATTTAATGTGGAAATTTTTTTTTTCTCATTTTAAGAAAGCCATGGTCGAAAACCATCTCAAAGAAAGCACCCAAAAATTTTCTTGAAGAATCAAGGAAGAAAGTGAAGAAAATCAAGAAAAAGTTTAAGGATTTTAGAAGATTTGGAGGAAATCTTCATAACTCGTAAACTTAGAAAGTTTGTTTCTTGTTCTTGAGTATAGGGTTTCTTCCTTTCTTATATTTTGGGCCTTTTTGATTTGGATGATGGATTTGGAGGCTAGATGCATGTGTGAAGTTTGATTGGATGATATTAGTGTAATATTGATTCAATTTTATCATTTGATGACTTGTTACCATTCTAGAGTATTATGACCACTCTTGTAACTCCTAGAATTTTTCTTGAGTTCTTCATAGGTGGTGGCTTTGGTTGGTGTTAGTATTAATATGATTGATATTGAGAAAATTGGATTTATATCATGAAAAATGATATTTTTATTGCAAAAATCAGATCTGGAAATTCTGTATTTTTGGTGATGAAAAGTATATTGTATAAATTTATTAGATGTGTTTTGGGCATTGGAACAATTGCCGAAAAATATTTCGAAGTTGAAATATGCGACAACGGCATTACCGGGTGAGTTTTGAGCCAACCGGGTGACAGCTGCCCAAACAGTGAATTGATCACTATTCGGGCAGCCCATGAACTGCCCTAGTACTGTTGGGGCTGACTTGGGCAGCCCTCATGTGCATCAGGTGGTCAGTTCGATCAAAAATGTGTTTTATGCCATTTTACGGAAAAATATTTTCGTAAAAGTTTCACAACGTTCCTTAACTATTTATGTCGTTATTTGATATCGAATAAATATGTTTAGGTGAAATATGAATAAATCATTCATATTGGATATTGAATAATTTATTCAGTAATTTAAAAAGTTTTAAAATTATGATTTCACCCAAATAGCGAGCTTCTGTTGCGCCCGCGCTAAAACCCTAACAAAAATGGTATCACAGCAGGTCTGATCCTTCACCATTACATTTTTCATGCTTGATATATGATATATAATCTAATTTTGATGTTTGCACATGCATGTAATTTAGATATTTCTTGACTTTTCGGTTATACATTAACGGAAAATGTAACAGAAATTTAATGGTTAAGTTAAGTTATGTTTTCTAAGGTAGATTTGAACTGTTTATAAGTTGATCTAGATTTAACTCTGCATTTGATGTAGAGCAATGCTTTCTTGAGGAATATCCCCGTTTAAATAAGGCAGTAAAGTGACATGTATTGGATGCATATTTCTTGGTCCGTCTTGTCAATACAGTATATGGGTGTCTTTCTATGGCTGCATCCGAGAAAGTGCCAAAGCAGTGATGGCGTAGTTGATGGAATTTTATCCATTCCGGATGTATATTTGATACTAATTAAATTCAAGTGAAAGTGGAAATCTTGAACGTGCCAAAGCTGTCAGGACTACATCGGTAGCTTGAGTTCGTCATTGGCAAGTGAAGCCTTGATACGCCTCCTTGTGAACGTGCCAAAGATGTCATAACGAGAAACGGTCAGGACCAAAATCAGAAGTCACAGTGAGTGTGATTGACAATGAGTTGTCTACCTAATGATATATGTAGGCGAGATCGTGCCAAAGCTGTGAGTCGAATATATTCATGTGGTCATTTTCTCATTATGGAATTCGATTTAATTATTGAATTCCCATTTTCTGTTGGGGATTACGGTATTACGTAAAGTAGTGGGAGACACTGATGGGTTAAAAATCTATAACTAAAGCAATGTGTAATATTATGAAAATTACCGCTTGTTTGTTTTCCTTTATTCTATATTGTTAATAGAATTAAATTTCTAATCCACTGCATGCATATTTTTGAATATGTTCTCTGACTTCACTTATGGTTGCATATTTCTAGAATAGGTTCTAGAATGTTAGTAGACTTGGATATTGATAGATTAGTCTAAAACCATCAGGAACTGTTGTTCCGATTTTCTTGAAAATCAAGATAGGTGGTGAGTTAGTTACTATGTCATGATAGATAATCTAGATAAATATCTGTTTTAGAATATTATTCTGTAGAGAGAATAGTTTCTTGTGTAGTAAAATTGACACGAATCAGTTCATGTCTCGAGATTCTTGACTGGCATTAAGAACTCCATTAGGTATTTGTTTATCTTATAATGACGTTTCTTGGCTTTAGTGACTTTTAGAAGTCACGTGTTTGACACAGTTTGCTAATCAATTATTATGGTTGTTGTGAATAATTGAAGGCAAATTATAGAGCTTAAGAAATGAGATGTGTATAGTTGTGTATAGAGAATATCGATTCTCACAATACGACAACTATAAGTATTGGATATCAAATCTCCCGTCTAGTTATTTAAAATAGTGTTTAATGATTTTTTTTTATATTTGATATCAGAACATGCTACTATTGGATAGTTACTTGTTCTTTATAAACAATTGTTACATATTTTAATATGACTAGTAGTGTCATTGATGAAGAGATAAATATTTAGAAAAAATATCTGGTTAACTAAATAACTTAGAACAATGCTTTATGAGATTTTATCACATAAGCATTAGATGCTTATTCTGTATAGTAAAGATGGTTGATACAAGATCACACCGTATATCCTTATCCATTTAATGAATATTATATTCAGGATGTGATTAAATCTCAATTAACCAATGATCGTCATTGGACCACAGATTTATTAAACTAATACATTGGATGTATATAGTTTAATGAATTAGAAATTACCTTGGATAGTTTTCTTTACTTCGTAACTTAGTCATGAGTTGTCATGACTTAGTTGTGTGTTTCTAAAAGAAATATATTGAACGTCTTGAATGGTTCGAGAACTTTAAATATGTTTCTGATGAAACGCGGATAGAATATTTTGAATGGTTCAAAGATATTCTATTTTAAGTGTTGAAAACTATATTTTTTAAAAATTCATCGTGAGCCTTTGAATTGTTCAAGGATGTTTGATATGATCAAACATATGAATTTATGGCAATTAGTTCTAAATTTATTTAATGAATGTGATTCTTACTCAATATTATTATTCTACGATTCCATCGTGATGAAATTGATCAGTGGGAGAAATCAAATCTTATATGATCTGATTCGTTTGATATTGAGTGTTACCGAATTAGTTTTCAATACTTTTGGGGATATGCTCCAGTATCACTAATTCATCTTTTTAATTAAGGTTCCATTAGTTTCTATGGTTACGTATATGATATGTATAAATAGAAAATTTGAATCTTCAAAAGTTTAAGATTTGAATCTTTCTGTTGTATAATGGTTATATAATTGAAAAGTACTTGCACCTCGGAGGTACAAGTACAAGTTTATCATTTATTCTATTTAATAGAATATTGTATTCTATTTGATATAATATCTTTTCTACAATCCCGAGTAATAAAATTATTTTATTACTTGGTGTGTAACATCATATGTTAACAATTGAAGAAAATACTTGACTTATTGAAGTCAAATGTGAGAGTAATAAACTATAAATGGACCTACGTAATTAATAAGATGAAAAGACCTTTCGATAACTTTCGTATAAGTTCAATAGGATGTCAGAATCATTAGCGTAGTATTTGATATTTAATGGTTCTGATGTATTCTTATCGAAGAAAATTATCCTATAACTTATAGTGGGAGCGATATTTGATATAGATTTCAGAAGTTAGCACTGAACCATAGATCTAAGATTATTCGTAGCTTACTACGATCAAGTTTGGAACTTGATTGAGCTTTTGTTATGAATCGTTCATAAAATGTGCAAATTATTTGCGCAGCAAAAGCAAAGTGAGCTTGTTAAAGGTTTAACCTTTATAGTATGACAGTGAGAAACTTATACTCAGCTATTTATTAGATCTGAGAAAGTAATCTAAATTATTAAGGAGGAATTGTCTAGATGCACTATTGAACAATTAAGGATCTGTTGGTTAATATTGATATCAAACTGTGTATTTTAGCTAAAGAATGCAAAGTGGCGTTCTTGAGTGGTTTCTTCGAATAAGAGATCTATTGCAATTTCTTTGTTTGAAGAGTTCATTCTAGAATGGCCTGGAGTTTGTATTTGTTGAGACCACAGTTTGGTATTAGCTTATAGCCTATAGTAGACTCAATAAGCTTTCCAAAAATCTGTGTTCTCTAATTTTCATACAGTTAGATTATCTGATTTTATCAAAGCATAGAGAATATATATTTGATAATAGGGTTAGTGGGAGCCTACAATTTCTTTCTAGTGTTATATATCCTAACGATATTGTCATTATTAATATAATAATGAGATATTTGTGAGGTAAAATTTTTACCTAAGTCTTCTTTTCTTCGTGAAAGAAGTGGGAGTAGTATTTGTTATATTCGATATTAAGTTTTATATATGATATAAAACAAGAGACTTTGAGATACTCCTATTAGTGTGCATTAGATATGATCTAATAAAGGACACATCAAGACTATATGTGTGACAGTTAGTATAATTATTTGACAGTTAGTGTGTCTCTTGTATATAATATTAATCTTTCGTAAATGATGATTCCATTGTCGAAAGAGAAATTGATTAGAATGTCTAATCAATCTTATGCATTATAGGATGATGACATAATGAATACTATATATGTACGATTAAAGATATCAATTTAATTGTAATTGTTACGAGTTATTGTGATATGTTGTAGACCATAGGATGTGTTTTGAAACATGTTCTTTGTTATCTTTGAGATATTAAGAACGAGTTTCTTATTCATGGATAATATAATCTGTTACCATTATAGTCAGATTAGCTTTGAGTCTAATTATGACGTTAGTAGAATTAGTATAACTTATGAAGTATTACTTATGAAGTTGCATAGTGACCTTATAGATTAGAAGTATTGATATTAGTATTGTGTTTACGGTTGTCTACATAGTATTTTGGATTTGATCTCTAAATACATAGACAACTTTATAATTAAACACAATATTGATATCGCATCTGAGTCATATTGATGTAGAACTTGGGTTCTACAAAATATGAATGATGATGGTTAAGGAAAACGATTGGGTTTTTTGGACAAACTCAATTTGTTATAGCAGGCTTACTTGTTGTTGCCTACCTTTTGAGTGCTATGTGAGCTCTTGAGGGACATTATGTGTATGGGATAACATTTGATGTGTATATGATACTGTGGATGGAACTAGAGCAAGTGGGAGAAATTGTTAGGGTTGGTGCTCGGAGTGTCAATCCGGATCGTATTTTGGTCCAATTCATGAATACGAATAATTCTTTTTTCCATAATATTACTTATTTAATGGTAGCACCTCTTGTGTTTTATATAAATATTCAATCTAAACAAAGACCCTAGGATTTACAATGTAGTGCGCAGTTACAACGTAGTCTGTAATTGACATTGGGAATCGTCACTATAATTTGTATATCCGTAAATAAAGTTCATGGTCAAGATTTACTAACACGAGTCGGTTAGTAAAATCCGCTGAGACCGGTACATGTCGTATATCGTGACTTGGTCTGATGGTTTATTCCAATAAAAAATGAGTCTCGGGAGACTCGTATAGACATGTAGGTGTTTATTTGATAAACACTGAACGACTCACTGAAGATTTACTAATAGATGGTAAATCGACATCAATAGGAATCGTCTCTAGTTGAGCGAACATAGTGGTCCTTCGACTTGAGATACCACAGTGGATATATTAGTTATCATCCACACTTTGATGGCAGTCATGTCACCGATCTATTTAGATCAGAACTCCGCCTGTTCGATGGGTGTGGACTGATGCTTATGATATTCAGTGCATATCAAGATAGAATCCGCCAGTCCTATGTACATGGCATAGGTATCCTGCACGTGTTTGCGATCTAGTAAATCATGACCGTGGTATAACTTCGGAAGCGAGTTCCGAGTGTTATTTAGAGATCGTAAATTTGAAAGTCGACTATATTATACCATAAGGATTTGACGTTATTATCGATATCCCAGGTATAATATGGATAGCATGTGACAAGGGATTATACGTATGCTATGACCTCGACTTGCATAGTTTAGCGAGATTATTCGTGGTCATGAGTGGGTGAATTATGGACACGAAATTAGATTTCGTGATGGATAAACCTAAACTTAGAGAGTCCCACAATATGAAGTATACTCGTTGAGCACTTGGGCAACGCGTTATGAATAATATAGATCATTCATAATACTTCACCGGATTAAATGAGTTAATTCGAGTCGTTTAAACGATTAAACGAAAATACATGCATTATGAGCATTTCGGTCAATTGATAATTAATGTGTATTTATATTTGATACAAAATTTAATTTGATACATATTAATTATTTGTCAAATGAGATTTCGACACATGCCATTAATTTATATGTATTTTTTATTTAATGTAAATAAAAATACATATATAATAATAATCACATTAATTAATTATTTAGATGTTTAAATATTAATTATCTAGATAATTAAATTATTTTAATATTACATAAATGCTATGCAATATGTTTGATTATTATTGGTTACATGTGGCATGATTTTATTAAGCCTAAAGTTTACAAATTGGATTTGTTAACTTAAAGCTTATTTTCATTATTTAATTAGATTAATTGACCAAATGACCAAAATACCCCTCTTTTAACCCCCTAAGTCGGTTTTGGCTTGTATTTAAAGTGGAAAATTTTTGTTTTCTCATTTTAAGAAAGCCATGGTCGAAACCCATCTCAAAGAAAGCACCCAAAAATTTTCTTGAAGAATCAAGGAAGAAAGTGAAGAAAATCAAGAAAAAGTTTAAGGATTTTAGAAGATTTGGAGGTAATCTTCATAACTCTTAAACTTAGAAAGTTTGTTACTTGTTCTTGAGTATACGATTTCTTCATTTCTTATATTTTGGGGCTTTTTGATTTGGAGGATAGATTTGGAGGCTAGATGCATGTGTGAAGTTTGATTGGATGATATTAGTGTAATATTGATTCAATTTTGTCATTTGATGACTTGTTGCCATTCTAGAGTGTTATGACCACTCTTGTAACTCCTAGAATTATTCTTGAGTTCTTCATAGGTGGTGGCTTTGGTTGGTGTTAGTATTAATATGATTGATATTGAGAAAATTGGATTTATAGCATGAAAAATGATATTTTTATTACAAAAATCAGATCTGGAAATTATGTATTTTTGGTGATGAAAATTATGTTGTATAAATGTATTGGATGTGTTTTGGGCATTAGAAAAATTGCCGGAAATTATTTCGGAGTTGAAATATGCGAAAAAAAGCGAAAAACGGCGTTACCGGGTGAGTTTTGAGCCAATCGGGTGACGGCTACCCAACAGTGAATTGGTCACTGTTCGGGTAGCCCATGAACCGCCCTAGTACTGTTGGGGCTGACTTGGGCAGCCCTCATGTGCATTGTGTGGTCGGTTCGGTCAAAAACGTGTTTTATGCCATTTTACGGAAAAACGTTTTTGTAAAAGTTCTGCGATGTTCCTTAACTATTTATGTCGTTATTTGATATCGATTAAATATGTTTAGGTGAAATATGAATAAATTATTCATATTCGATATTGAATATTTATTTGAATAATTTATTCGGTAATTAAAAAGTTTTAAAATTACGATTTCACCCGAACCGCGAGCTTCCGCTGCGCCCGCGCTAAAACCCCAACAATCATAACTATTATTAATTTAATCTTTCTATTCATAACATAAAGACTTTGGCGCTTTAATCGTTAAAGTATTGAATCAACCTTTAATAAAGATACTCATCTACTTCTCGCAATAATGAGTGGATTCCATATTTATGTAAAACGTTCCCAACTACATATCGAAGCATGTCTATAAAGTACGAAGTTATTGATTGCGAATGCTACACATATTTCATCCATGTAAATCAAAGGGCATAGCCTGACATGTAGAAGTTCATAATACACTCAGGATTTAGAAAAACTTATATATGATCATCTAGTAGTCAAATATGAATTTTTTTATCTAACGAATATTGAAGAAATTCATTTCTGTCTGGGTTCAGTCCTAGATGATCACATCATATTATGTGCTTCTATTCTCATATCAAACATGAAAAGATCCTGGAACAAAGTCGTCACATTTATATAATGGACTGCAACTATAGATATATCATAAAAAAGTACCCATATTTATTTGCTATATATGGATTATTTTAGATTACTGATTTTAGACTTAAATCATTTTGTATATGACAGTCATACACTAAGTTTGAGACTATATGAGTAATCAATGATATTATTAACAATTTATAATATGTGAATACTTCAAAAGAATAAGAATGAATGAAACTTACTTTATTAATAATCTATTTATATAATACAAGATGCTCTATGTCATAAATCCCAGCACACATTTACATTTAAATTATGGAAATGTATAACTATTCATAATGTTATGTCAATTTAAATAGTTATGGTTTATTTTAAACCATTGATCAAATTCAAATTTTGATCCAACGATCATGAAGGGAAAAAGTGCTTTGAAAAATTACAATCATTCAATGGAATGTGTTTCTTCAAAGACAACCATTCATCTTCTATATATAGACCATGTTCTACCTTAATAAAAAAAATTGGTGAAAAATACTTTACTTAAATAAATTCAAGAGAGAGATTCAAGTCAAAATTAGTTTATTATTCTTATTGTTTGGCGTGCTCCTACATGAAGTGATCGTTGTATCTTGAGAGACGACAACTAAGAACAATAAGCATTGTAGTGGGGTTGAAATCATCTTCAGACTAAGAATCAAATTCTCACATCGATCAAACTTGCATTCAAATTGAATTTCCAATTTTTATATTTTAATTACATATTTTGATGTTGGTAGAGTTTTCACTTCAAATAAAACATGCAGAAAACCAATATACAACACTAATTTTTCCTACATTCTACTGATCGAAGCTCTATGACTAGTTTTTATATCTTAGCTCGATAACTGGTCTTTATATCTTTTTGAATGATTTTCTTATTTCTAGGCATAGTAAGAAACAAGTGTTGTAGCATGTTCTAGTACTGAGTCTAACTACCATGTTGGTGTTGACGGTACACAAGAAACCATTTGGCTTCACTGATTACTTCTTAATATGGGCATAACTCATTTTGGTACCACACCTCTTTATTATGATAACAAAAGTGTCATTTATATCATTTATAATGATATCTACCATTAGCACACAAATCATATTGAAACCGACTATCATTTTGTTCGTGAACATATCATTGAGGGCACTGTTCAACTTTACAAAAGTCCTTCCGAAGATTAGCTTGATTATCTCTTTACTAGTCCTCAACTTCCAGGTTAGCTTCGTGAATTAGTTTTCAAAAATAATTTGAGTTTGAGGGTGAGTTAAAGAAATAATCAAGATGTAATCTCTATTATAGTACAAAAAATCTCCTATATTAAAATTCTAAAATCTACATGTTGATGGTGTTTTTTGGTCCTATGATTTTTAAGCAATACGGCAGGGGTAAAAAGGGTAAACTCCCTTCTTGATCGAGACCACTAATGCCGACCCAACCATTCGATGTAGCATACGCCAATGGTAAGGGGCCGAGCACTTGGTGATCAGTGACCTACCACTTAAGATCGGATGACCAGACATTATCAGATCGACAACAACATTCTCAGTTCAAAAGACCATCATGACCGACCTCATGAAGACCGACCTGATAGCGAGATATGCTCCAGATGATAAGTTATCCTATTCTTATGGGATAAAGAGATAAGTTATCCTATTATTATGGGTAAGGAGATAAGTTATCCTATTCTTATGGGGTAAGGAGATAAGTTATCCTACTTTCATAGGGAAAGGTTGATGAGTCAGTATCCTAATAGGATATGGGAAGTGAATGTAGTTTTCAACTAGGAATCCTTATGGGAAAATGAATCTGATTTCTTCACTATTATAAATAGAAGGGGAAAGTGTAAGTAAGAGGTATCAGAATCAATATCAATATCATTACCATCAGACTTGTAAACACAAAACAGAGCAGAGAACATATTTCAGTAATAAAACATCATCCGTTTTGTGTGCCGTGGATATAGGTTAGATCTGATCCGCCGAACCACGTTAAATCTCTTGTCGATTGGTGTATTTATCTGTCTTTGCTAAGTTTGCTTTCGGTTCCCCCATAACTGAACAAATTCACTATTGAGGGAGGATTGTCTCGGGAGTAATATTCCAATATTGCCCTGAGACCAAAATCAGCCGTCAACAGTTGGCGCCGTCTGTGGGGAATCCAACGAAAAGCAGGACACGTAGTAAGACAATGGCAGAAGACGGAAATCACCGATCATCAGGAAGTCCAACTACGGACTGGGTAGAGAAGATAGAAGAAAACATAAGGAAAGAAAGGGAGGAAAACCAAGCCCTTCTGAAATCCATGATGGACCGACTAGAAAGGGTGGAAGGGAGGAACAACGAGAGATTTGAAGCCGGAACTAGTCAGAGAAGAGGTGTGACGGTGGAAGGAAAAAAGGTTGTAGATACAAGTGAAGACGATAGACCCAGAAGGAGGGGCCCCTACGGGATAAAATCCGTAGTGGTAGAAAAAGATTCACAAACGGAGGACACATGGGAATAAGAAGAGGGAAGACAGCCTTCAGATTCCTCCTATGATAGCCCCCGAAACATCAGAAGGGAAAAAAGAAGTATGACAAGGCTGAACGAGAGACCTCAAGTTATGAGGAGCGCCATGCCCGGGGAAATAGACACAAAGAAGGCAGCAGGGGCGGCATGTCAACTCAGATAGTAACATGAGGTCTTGGTTGAGGAAAGAGATGGCCAAGTGGGGAGTAAACCTCAAGACCGATGCAGGAGATGCCCGGGACAGTGAGGAGGAATCCCCCATCGCAGAAGAAATAAGGTCGGCAAAATTCCCGAGACGATTCAACATGCCTACCATGACACCCTACAAGGTCCATACTGACCCAAAATCCCATATTGAAAGCTTTGTCCTATTAATGGAAGTCCAAGGAGTAGTGGGGGATGCCGTTTGCAAAGTATTCCCCCTAACCTTAGGCGGATCCGCCATTCTATGGTACAGAAGTCTAGCCCCATGGAGCATCCGTAACTTCGCGCAACTCAAAAAATCGTTTGAGCGGCACTTCAAAGGGGCCTGAGTTCCTAAGAAGACAAATGGGGAGTTAAGACTCATGAAGCAGGGAGATGACGAGCCCCTGAAGGCTTTCATCGAAAGATACCATAATATGGTGCTCGAGGTCGGGGGATATGAGTCCCTCGAGGCCTTGGAAAGTTTAAAGGGGGCCTTAAGGGTCGGAAAGCTGTGGACTCACCTAAGAATCCAAGATACGCCGGATTATGTAACCGCCCTAGAAATAGCCCGGAAGTTCATTTTATTAGAGAACGAAGAGAAAATCTCCTGGAGAGGGACATCTATCAGAGAGAGGACAATAAGGGCATAGGCCCCCGCCGGCCTGATAGGGAGTTCAAAAAACCACCACCCCCGAGACACAAAGAATTCAAGCCAATACCTCGAAACAACCAGGAAAGAGGAATCCCGAACAAAGTAAACCATGTAGTCAGGGAAGAAGCATACATTCCTCTGAACAAGCCCTAGGACAAATCGTCATGGAGATCCAGGAAAAAGGCCTCTTGATAGAACTTAACCTCAAGAGATTTCCCCCAGATAAGAGAAATAAAACGTCATATTGCGTGCATCATAATTTGAGAGGACATCCGACGGACGAGTGCAAAGACTTACGGGAACAAATGGAAGACCTGGCTCGGAATGGATATTTACATAAATACATTGACCATGAGGTTATGGCGGCTAGACAAAGGGCACAACGCCCACATGTAAATATCATCGCAGGAGGGAAAACACTGGCCGGAGATTCTAACCGGTCCAGAAAAAACTACAGTCGGGCTCGAGGTTCGGAGGTACTGGAAGCGGAACAATCCTCAGGAATACAAGGTGGTCGGTCGGTGCCAATAATGTTCACTGACGAGGATGCCCGAGGGGTGAGTTTCCCCCCGACGACGATGCATTAATAATCAAGGCAACAATCGGCGGTTCAGAGGTAGACATAATCCTGGTGGATCCCGGGAGCGCAGTGGATATAATCTCCAAAGAGGCTTTGGAGGGCCTTGGAGTGGAGTATGCAGCTCTGACCGACGATGGCACTCCCTATAAATACGGCTTGGGGGGTTCAACGGTCGTCCCATTGGGGAGAATACAATTAGCAATGACGATCGGAACTCGTCCCCGGACTCGGACGATTATGATAAACTTCACAGTGGTGGACTGGATGAGCAGTTACCATGTCATTGTCGGTCGACCTTTCATGATGAAGACAAAGGCCGCAATGTCCTGCTATTACTTAAAGTTAAAATTTCCCACCCGGGAAGTGATCGGAATCGTGTGCGGAAGTTAGAGGATAACCCGCCTGACCGGTTTGGGAAATACAATGCAAGGAATGCGCTACCATATGTTTTTCCTACCCATTGGATCCGTGAGAAGCATAGCACGGAGAGGGATGATGCCCCTGTGGCGATTGCTTACTCTAGTGTTACCAAACATAAGGAGGAAAATGCCCTTAATGTCTAGGACACTCTTTGATCCTTATTTCCTTGATCATTCGGATCTGTGGGAAGCATAGCACGGGGATGGATGATGCCCCCGTGGCGATTGCTTGCTCCAGTGTTACCGAACATAAGAAGGAAAATGCCTTTAATGTCTAGGACACCTCTTTGATCCCTATTTCCTTAATCATTCGGATCCGTAGGAAGCATAGCACGGGGAAGGATGATGCCCCCGTGGCGATTGCTTGCTCCAGTGTTACCGAACATAATGAGGAAAATACCCTTAATGTTTCGGACACTCTTTGATCCCAACCTATTTCTTCGATCGCTTGGATCCGTGAGAAGCATAGCACGAGGAGGGATCAGCCCTCGTAGCGATTGCTTACTCCAGTGTTACCGAGCATAAGGAGGAGCATTCCCTTAATGCTTCGGACACTCTTTGATCCCTATTTTGATCGTTTGGATCCGTGAGAAGCATAGCACGATGAGGGATGATACCCTCGTGGCGTTTGCTTGCTCCAGTGTTACCGAACATAAAAAGGAAAATACCCTTAATATCTCGGACACTCTTTGATCCCTATTTCCTTGAAACATTCGGATATGTGATCACTCTGCAATCGATGCTGCTGCGGAAAAACCTGAAAATTCAGTGGACAGAATTTTAAACGGTGGTAACAGAAAAATTTTTCTACTTGACCACGTTGAACCTAGCAAGGTTTCTAAAGGAAGATTCTCCTGTACCCGCGGAGGGTGAGATTGATATCCAAGTGATCACTGCAATCGATGCTTGGAAACATTCTGAATTCTTATGTAGGAATTATGTGCTAAATGGGCTGAGTGATTCCTTGTACAGTGTGTACGCCGGAATGAAAACAGCAAAAGGGCTTTGGGAATCTTTAGACCGAAAATATAAAACTGAGGATGCCGGTACTAAGAAATTTATCGTAGGCCGTTTCCTAGATTTTAAGATGGTTGATTCCAAACTGTGTTAAGTCAAGTACAAGAATTGCAAATTATTCTAGCAGAAATACATGCTGAGGGGATGGTTTTAAGTGAACCTTTCAAGTAGCCTCGATAATTGAAAAACTACCACATGGTTGGAAAGATTTCAAGAATTACCTAAAGCATAAGTGAAAAGAAATGAGTATTGAAGACTTGGTTCTTAAGCTCAGAATTGAGGAAGATAATCGTGTATCTGACAAGAGAGGCATAACTCATGAGGCCAAAGCAAATGTTGTTGAACATGGCCAAAAGAACAAGAACCCTAAGAACAAAGGGTCAAAGATGGGCCCTAAAGGAAGAGTTTCCAAGAAATCCAAATTTCAAGGAAAATGCTTCAACTGTGACAAAATGGGTCACAAATCTTCTGAGTGCAGATTGCCGAAGAAGAAAAAGAATCAAGAGGCTAATGTGATGGAAAATGTGACTCAAGATGTTTCAGACATTAACCTTTCAGCTGTGGTTTCTGAGGTGAATCTTGTGGGTTCTAACCCAAGAGAGTGGTGGATTGACACTGGTGCCACTCGACATGTGTGCTCGGACAAGAGCATGTTTTCTTTCATGAGTCTGTTGGTAATGGGGAAAAAATACATGGGAAATTCAGCAACATCTGAGATTGAAGGTCAAGGAAAGGTGATTCTGAAGATGACTTCTGGGAAAGAGTTGACTTTGAACAACGTTCTGTATGTACCAGAAATTCGGAAGAATCTTGTGTCTGGATCGCTTTTGAACAAGCATGGATTTCGGATGGTGTTCGAGTCTGATAAAGTAGTTTTGACTAAAAATGGGTTGTATGTGGGAAAAGGGTATGTAACTTATGGGCTTTTTAAGCTCAATGAAATGGTTGTTAAACCCAAAAATATCAATAAAGCTAGTTCTTCTGCTTATATTGTTGAGTACTCTAATTTATGGCATGGTAGATTAGGACATGTTAATTTTAATTCATTGCGGAAATTAATTAACATGAATCACATTCCCAATTTTAAAATTGATAATAAACATAAGTGTGATACTTGTGTTGAGGCAAAACTAACTAGGTCATCCTTTCATACTATTGAAAGAAACTCTGAACCACTTGATCTAATTCATACCGATGTATGTGATTTTAATTCAATACAATCAAGAGGCGGTAATAAATATTTTATTACCTTTATTGATGATTGCACAAGATTTTGCTATGTGTATTTGATGAAAAGCAAGGACGAAGCTATAGAGAAATTTGTACTCTATAAGAATGAAGTTGAGAACCAACTGAATAAAAGAATTAAAGAGTTAAGAAGTGATCGTGGTGGTGAGTATGTTTTTCCTTTTGAATCACTTTGTGAACAAAATGGAATCATATATCAAACCACAGCTCCTTATTCACCTCAATCCAATGGGATTGCAGAACGGAAGAATCGTACCTTGAAAGAGATGATGAACGCTATGTTAATCAGCTCGGGATTACCTCAGAATATGTGGGGAGAAGCTGTCTTATCAGCTAATTACCTTTTAAATAAGGTACCTCGAAAAGAAGTAGGGAAAACTCCTTATGAAATGTGGAAAGGAAGAGTACCTTCCTATAAATTCCTACGAGTGTGGGGGTGTCTTGCCAAGGTAGTTATTCATCCACCTAAAAAGGTAAAGGTAGGACCAAAAACTGTTGATTGCATTTTCATAGGATATGCACATAACAGTAATGCTTATCGATTTCTTGTGCATGAGTCTAATATACCAGATATTCACAAGAATACGATAATGGAGTCGAGGAATGCATCATTTTTCGAATACGTTTTTCCTTGTAAAATTAATTCGAATTCAAATGTGCACAAACGGGCACATGAGACTATCATTGAAGGTAGTCAGGACCGAGAACAAATAAATGTTCCAGAGGATCAACAAGTTGGTGAACTTGAACCCAGACGTAGCAAAAGAGCTAGAACGGAAAAATCATTTGGTCCAGATTTTTTGACATTTTTATTAGAGAATGATCCTCAAAGCTATAACGAAGCTGTAAGGTCAGCTGATGGTGCTTTGTGGAAAGATGCCATCAATAGTGAAATTGAATCCATCTTACAAAATCACACTTGGGAGTTAGTGGATCTTCCTCCAGGATGTAAACCTTTAGGGTCCAAGAGGGATCAATTGACAAGTACAAAGCAAGACTTGTAATTAAAGGTTACAAACAACGTGAAGGTCTTGATTACTTTGATACTTATTCTCCTGTAACGAGAATAAATTCCATAAGGATGATAATAGCGATTGCAGCTTTGCGCAATCTTGAGGTACATCAGATGGATGTGAAAACAGCCTTTCTAAATGGAGATTTAGATGAAGAAATTTACATGGAACAACCTGAAGGCTTTATAGCTCCAGGACAAGAAAAGAAAGTCTGTAAGTTGGTTAAATCCTTGTATGGATTAAAACAAGCTCCGAAACAGTGGCATAAAAAGTTTGATGACACCATGTTAGCAAATGGTTTCAAAATCAATGAGTGTGATAAATGCATTTATGTCAGAGAGACAGAAGTTGGCTATGTTATTTTATGTCTCTACGTTGATGACATATTGATTGTCGGGAGTACTGTTAAAATGGTGAAATCTACCAAGAATATGTTGAAATCCAAGTTTGACATGAAAGACATGGGTCTAGCAGATGTCATTCTAGGAATAAAGGTCTCGAGAAGTCCTGATGGACTTATTCTTGATCAGTCGCACTATGTGGACAAGATTCTTGGTAAATTCAACAATGATGATTCTGCTGTGGCTAGAACTCCTTTAGATGTGAGTCTACACCTATCGAAGAATAGGGGAGATGGTATATCTCAAGTAGAATACTCTAGAGTGATCGGGAGTTTGATGTATCTATCGAGTTGTACAAGACCTGATATAGCCTGTACAGTAAACAAGCTCAGCAGATATACGAGTAATCCAGGGGTTGATCACTGGAAAGCAATAGTGAGAGTACTTAGGTACTTACGTTTTACTCGTAATTATGGGTTGCACTATCATAAATATCCAGCTGTAATTGAAGGATACAGTGATGCTAATTGGATATCTGACATGAAAGACTCAAAGTCTACCAGTGGCTATGTGTTTACACTAGCAGGTGCAGCTATATCATGTAAATCCTCCAAACAGACTGTGATAGCCAGATCTACAATGGAATCAGAATTCATTGCATTAGACAAATGTGCTGAAGAAGCAGAATGGCTTCGAAATTTTCTAGAGGATATTCCAAGTTGGCCTAAGCCAGTGCCAGCAATTTGTATTCATTGCGATAGTCAATCTGCAATTGGAAGGGCACATAACAATATGTATAATGGTAAGTCTAGACATATTCGTCGTAGACACAATACCGTTAGACAATTACTCTCTACTGGAGTTATTTCGATTGACTATGTAAAGTCAAAGGATAACATTGCGGATCCGCTAACCAAAGGGTTAAATAGAGAGTTGGTTGTGAAATCATCGAGGGGAATGGGACTAAACCCCATTAGATAAATGTTTATTACGAAGGAAAACCAACCTTGTTGACTGGAGATCCCAAGATCTAGGTTCAATGGGACAACCTACTCGTAAAAGACATAATTGGTTCACTGTGGGGGGTTTACCCTCTAGTCCATTCCTATGGTGAAATGAAATAGTGATGCTCGTATGGATTGAGGTTAAGCAAGGCTTTTAATGATTCTTATGCGTCGGAAATCCGAGCAGAGTATTACGAGATGCTCTTAAATAAGAAATCACATATGTGAGAGAGAAGTGGGGCCGCTTCAAAGGGAATTGTACGGGGCACAATTCTTAGAAACTCTTGCAGAACCAGGTTGATGTTCATGGCCAAAATGAGCATAACAATGAGAAATCAGATGTGTTAGGTAAAACATCTGTGTGATATATGTTCTCCATTTACATGAACGGCAGTACAGTTCAATGACATCGCATCCACTGTCAGCCAGTAAATGAGATATATTTTCACAAGGGAAGGTTCAAAGGCTGAGGCCTACCTATCCTATGCAGGTGTTGAACCGTTGAACTCTTCTAGGTCAAAATAAAATGTTTTATAAAATAATTTTATTCGACGTTTTTCGCCAATTTCATTCATGTGGGGGATTGTTGGAAAAATGCTTATGCATAAGCATTTTGAGGCTCAATTTTAAGCATGGTCCACTTCGTGTTAGTGGTTGTTATTGAATGATTCGGATACTCCTCCGTGAGTACTTCGAAATGGTATATTCATATGCTTAAAATGGTGCTTGGGTGAATGAGAAATTGTTGCTCAAAGTTCACCCATTGGTGTTGGAAAATAAAGAAAAGTAAGCTTGTCCCATATGGGAAAGCTATAGAGTAAATATTATGCTTATATATGATTGCTCATATGTAGATGGGTAAGAGTTATAAGGATAGAGGCTCTCTCTACGTGCGCCGGGGGGGTGCAAATCAAATCCGAATCAAGCTTGGCTCGTGTGCACCCGCGTGTCCTGCGTACACGAATGCCGGACCAAATTGAGCGGGCCTGGCCCAGCCAATTTTTGGATGTCTCTTTATTTTTTCCAAGCCTTTTTATGTTCCATAACAGTTGAATCAATGACAATTAATCAACTTTGTGGTTACAATTTGAGATTAATGACAGTAATCAACTTGATGGTTACAACAAGTGTAAAGCCTCTCATTGATGAGACTTAATTGGCATGTTATTTTCTTTTAATATAGTAGTGTTTTCGTTTTTTAGAATTACACACATTACACACAAGAGAAAATTGGAATTTCGAAAATCTTTTTAGAGAGTTCAAGCACTTTGGTTGTTCGTTGAAGTCGGATTTTGGTGGTGCCCAATTTCGTCTATTTTTCCGTTGCATCCTAGGAAACAGACGTCTCGCGTTCTACTGCACCGATCGGTAGGGGACGAATTTGTTTTAAGGAGATTGTTGCCACAACAAGCCTCGGAATTCTTCATGTTGCTGATCCGTGCCTTATTCTCAACTCACTGCCTACAACTGTCTTCTATTTTATTTGTATTGTTGATTACTGTATCACTGTTGTTAATTGTACTTTTGTGTTCAGTTTACTGTCTGTTCAAAGTCCGTTGTAAGAACACAGTAAACAAATAAGTTGTAATAGAAAATGCCCTTAATGTTTCGAACACTCTCTGATCCTCACCTACCTGATAAATGGATCTGTGAGAAGTATAGAACGGGTAGGGATGATTCCCCCATGGCAATTGCTTACTCCAGTGTTACCGAACATAAGGAGGAAAATGCCCTTAATGTTTCGAACACTCTCTGATCCTCACCTACCTGATTAATGGATCCGTGAGAAGCATAGCACGGGGAGGGACGATACCCCCGTGGCGATTGCTTGCTCCAGTGTTACCGAACATAAGGAGAAATATGCCCTTAATGTCTCGGACACTCTTTGATCCCTATTTCTTTGATCATTTGGATCCAAGAGAAGTATAGCACGGGAAGGGATTGTGCCCTCGTAGCGTATGCTTGCTCCAGCATTGTAAGGAGGAGCCCTCGAACAGTACACAGGCTCCATGGAGACCTGAAGTATGGAGGATGTGCCCTTACCATTTTAAACGTTCTTTGATCCAAATCATGGTTCGCCGGGACTCTGAATTGAAAGATTCAGGATTGTGTTTTGGAAACCCCGGGCAGGACGCTGTCTTAAGGAATCCGTGCTGTTGTTTACACTTTAACATTTTATTTTGGGATAAGTGCTAAGTCGCCCCCGCCTTTAAATTTTATTTTCTAGAGTTTTGTTTTTGTTTTTCGCTGGTCTGGCAAGGGGACGCCCGTGCCAGATTTGGTAGGGCTTCAAAAGGTTGATTCACTTCCCTTCTGAATAATTCCCAAGGATTAATCGGCTCGGGGCTGGATTCGTTCCGCCGAGGCCACTTGGTTAATCGGCTCGGGGCTGGATTCGTTCCGCCGAAGCCACTTGGTTAATCGGCTCGGGGCTGGATTCGTTCCGCCGAGGCCACTTGGTTAATCGGCTCGGGGCTGGATTCGTTCCGCCGAGGCCACTTGGTTAATCGGCTCGGGGCTGGATTCGTTCCGCCGAGGCCACTTGGTTAATCGGCTCGGGGCTGGATTCGTTCCGCCGAGGCCACTTGTTTCTTTCCGGCTCGGGTCTGCTCTTGTACCGCCGAGACCGATGTTTCTTTCCGGCTCGGGTCTGCTCTTGTACCGCCGAGATCGATGTTTGTTTCAGCTCGGGGTCGGGTTACGTCCCACCGAGTCGGCTTCTTTGGACTGGGGATGTAACATTCCCCCAGAGCCAAGTCTTTGTTTCAGCTCAGGGTCGGGTTACGTCCCACCGAGTCGGCTTCTTTGGACTGGAGATGTAACATTCCCCCAGAGCCAAGTCTTTCTTCAGCTCGGGGTCGGGTTACGTCCCACCGAGTCGGCTTCTTTGGACTTGGGATGTAACATTCCCCCAGAGCCAAATCTTTCTTCAGCTCGGGGTCGGGATACGTCCCACCGAGAGACTTATCATCGGCATGGGATCAGAGCATCTCCCCATGGTCGGCCATCTATTGGTCTAGGGAGGTGACATTCCCCCAGAGCCAAATGTTTTTCTCAGTTCAGGGTTGGGTTACGTCCCACCGAGTCGATCGTCATCAGCATAAGGGCAAAACATTTTCTCCACGGGTGGATATCGGGATCCTCGTTGACTGAGCACATGAAGGTGGCAGGAAGGACCAGATTTGCAGCCAATGCATTTTTCTCTGCGGTTCCTGGAGTGACCACCGACGGATTCATCGGCACACCATCTTTTTTTATAGTTCCCGGCATCAACTCGCAAACTCGTTGTTACCGAGAACTATGGGATAGATGTTGATGGTGTTTTTTGGTCCTATGATTTTTAAGCAATACGGCATGGGTAAAAAAGGTAAACTCCCTTCTTGATCAAGACCACTAATGCCGACCCGACCATTCAATGTTGCATACGCCAACGGTAAGGGGCCGAGCACTTGGTGATCAGTGACCTACCACTTAAGATCGGATGACCGGACATTATCAGATCGACAGCAACATTCTCAGTTCAAAAGACCATCATGACCGACCTCATGAAGACCGACCAGATAGCGAGATATGCTCCAGATGATAAATTATCATATTCTTATGGGATAAAGAGATAAGTTATCCTATTCTTATGGGGTAAGGAGATAAGTTATCATATTCTTATGGGGTAAGGAGATAAGTTATCCTACTTTCATAGGGAAAGGTTGATGAGTCAGTATCCTAATAGGATATGGGAAGTGAATGTAGTTTTCAACTAGGAATCCTTATGGGAAAATGAATCTGATTTCTTCACTATTATAAATAGAAGGGGAAAGTGTAAGTAAGGGGTATCAGAATCAATATCAATATCATTACCATCAGACTTGTAAACACAAAACAGAGCAGATAAACATATTTCAGTAATAAAACATCGTCCGTTCTGTGCCCGTGGATGTAGGTTGGATCTGATCCGCCGAACCACGTTAAATCTCCTTGTCGATTGGTGTATTTATCTGTCTTTTGCTAAGTTTGCTTTGGTTCCCCTATAACCGAACAAATTCACTATTGAGGGAGGATTGTCTCGGGAGTAATATTTCAATATTGCCATGAGATCAAAATCAGCCGTCAACACTACATGATTAATGTACATAATTAATATTATTTCTTTCTTATTGTGTTTTTTATATTACCTATAAAAAAAACCGTATTATTATCAATTCAATAATCTTACAATAATACAAAGCCTTTCTATTCATACAAAAAAAAATACAGGTTCTTTTCTTGAAGTACCAACTAACAAAAAAAAAATGTTTATACTGCATTCAGTAAATCGATATGTGCGTCAATATAGAAAAAATTTGCAAATAATATGTTGCTTAGTATCCTTGGAAGATAGGCGGAGGTGGTGATGGGTACAAGTGACCAATGTTTTGTGGGAGGATGAATTCCTCATGTGGAGGAACAGTAGAAGGAGGAGGAGATGCAATTGACTTCCGTGGTGGTGATTGAACATGTGGCGGTGGGGAGTTGATAGGAGGTGGTGGAGAAGAGACCGGTGGGGATGGAGAATTGACTGGTGTTAGTGGAGGTAAAGTTAGGGGTGGAGACTGGACCAATGGAGAAGGTGAATTTGGTGGAGGTGAAGGTGGGGGTGGAGATTGGACCGGTGGGGGAGGTGAAGCCGGTGGTGGTAAATGTGGTGGTGGAGGCTGAACTAGTGGAGGAGGTGAAGCTGGTGAATGTGAAGGTGGTGGTGGAGACTGAACCGGTGGAGGAGGTGAAGCTGGTGGAGGAGAAGGTGGAGGCGGAGACTGGACTGGTGGGGGTGGAGACTTGACCGGCGGGGGAGGTGAAGGAGGCGGTGGAGATTGGACTGGTGGTGGAGGAGATGGTGGGGTTACAGTTTTGACTGGTGGAGGTGCATATTGAACTGTAGGAGGTGTTGAAGTTGATGGCGTTGGTGCTTGAGGCACTGGGGCGGATGGTTTTGGTGGTTCCGGTGCAGGCGAAGATGGTTTTGATGGTGTGGGTGCTACTGGTTTCCATGTTTGTGGTGTAGGTGAATCAACTGGTGGCTGCTGTTTTGGTGGCACTGGTATTGGACCTGTTGGTGCAGGTGTCGAAGGCTTATGAGTGGGAGAGGATGTGGGTGGCTGCATCACATACTTTGGAGGGGCCTCCTTCTCGCGGGCTACTTTAGTTGGTGGTGGTGCTGTTGTAGGAGCAACTGGTGGCGATGGCGTTGGTGTAGGTGTCCCGGGCTTATGAGCTGGAGGATGTGGTGCTGATGGTGTTGGATGAGCTGCTGTAGGTGTCTTTGGTTCTGATGCTGGTGCCGGTGTCGATGGCTTAGGAGTTGGAGCAGAAGGTAGAGAGCTTGTCCCCGAACCCGGACACATATCTTTGCTACAATCAACAGTGTTGTTAACCACTGGGTAACATTCATCAGGCAACTTCTGCTCCGGCCTCTCTGCTAAACAATTGCCCATGTCATTGAATACAACGTTATTGCTTGAACCTGTAATACATTCTTTACCAATTCCCTGGAAATAATTATCAGAGAATGTGAAATTCAATAAGTTTGGCAACTTGCAAATTTCATCAGACACAAATCCTGTTAGCACATTGTCTGAAATATCCAATCTCATCATATTCTTCAAGTTTGAAAAACTCTGCGGTAGATTTCCATGGATTTTGTTAGATCGGATATCAAAAACTGTCAAGTTATTATACGATCCAAGGCCAATCTCCGATGGTATACAACCGGTAAGTTGATTTTCGATGAGGATAATCTCACTCAAATTTCTCATGTTGCCAATTGATGGTGGAATGCAACCAGTGAAATTGTTGGTAGAAAGTACAACATATCTAGCTACCGATTCCCCTATCGTTTCTGGAATGCTTCCCCAGAACCAATTGTTGTTCAGGAAAATAATATCGAGTCCTGTCTGGAAAAGTTGTGGTGGCAACTCACCCTCGAAATTATTGAACCTGATATCAAAGTACATGTTGTTTTCCCAGGATAAAGTAACATTTGGGAAAGAACCGACGAACCTGTTGTTGCTGATATCAAATTCAGACATACGTTTCATGCTAGAGAAGGTCTCAGGAATGATACCACATAGCCTATTAGAGTTGGCATGAAAAAGTACAAGATCAACCAAATACCCCATCTCTGGTGGCAAATGCCCAGCAATTTCTGCTTTGTTCAGATCAATCATAGCCACAAATCTTTCATTAATATCAGTGAACACATCACATAACACACCGTTGTATTCGCATACATCGGTACCAACCCAATTGGCTGTATTGTTAAAAGGGTCTGAATCGATTGCACTCTTGAATGCTTGAAGACCAACATAGGCCTTCTTCATCCTTTCACTTTCGAAAGTTAAGCCCTGGAGATCATACTCCTCGTCCAAATTCTCAGGAAGTTTGCCATCTTTAGGTAATGATAATGCCTGGCGGCGTGCAATGAGAGCCGTTTCAGTATTGGTTAAACGAAAACACAAGGATGAATATGAAGATAAGGCAATGAGGAAGGAAATGAGGCAGCCAGTGAGCTGCATTCGTGAAGCGTTAGCCATATTGGTTTCACTTTATTCAGGCCCAGGCTGCATATTCGGGGCTGTGGATTCATATGGCGGGAGGGTTATTAATTTTTTATATATGTACACAAATTCTTAAAACTTGGCCTTTCATTTTTTGCGCATCAAAGTTTGTTGGGTGCTTTTATTCACCGCATAATTCTGACTCCACTCTAAATTTCGATACCCAAAATTACTAATTTGCTTACATTGCGGGTGATACCTTGGCCAACTCTTTGAATGAATATGAGGAACCACTCAAAATGGATTTTTGTAACAGAGTCTGTTTTTAGTTACTTGATTTTAAGAATTTTTATTCTTTGAGTTGTGATTGGGTGGGAATGGTTTGATTCAATATAATTATAATTATTCAATTTTTTTTTTAAAAAAAGTCATCATTCGGTTTTTTCTTATAAAAAAATTATAATTATTTCTAACTTTCAATTCAATACGGTTCAATTAGTGTTTTTTTTTTCAACATTCACAATAACAAAAAATTGAAAAATTAGTAACAATCATGGACTCTAATATTTATTCAAATTTTTATTTTATAATTTTTTTAATCATCATGACTAAACTAATATAAACTTTTCATCAGATACAATTATCATTTAGATAATCTAAAATTTAAGAAAATAAAGAATTATAACCAAGACAAAAAAATTACAAACATTTTATGAAATTAATTATCACTAAATACCAAATAAATTAATAATATAACAAATACAAAATATAAAATAACGACATAATATAATTAGATTTAAAAATTCAAATAATTAAATTATTTAGTTAATTCGGTTTAATTCGATTTTTTAGTTAAAAAATTAATCTAATTCGGTTTGGTTCGACTTTTAATTAAAAATCAAACAGTTTTTTTTTTTAAATTAAAAATTATTAGTTTGGTTTTTCGTCCACCCCTATTTATGGGCTCTTAATTTAAAGAATGTTTAAAAATTTTATACTATAGGGACAATATACTTTTATGATGAAATGTTTTTGTTTTTGTGTAAAAATATTTGAAAGTATTTTTAGACAAAAACAATCATGATTATGTTTTTTAAAGTGCTAGAAAGATAAAGTTTCAGCATTGTTAGATTTACAGTTTGGTAATTACTTTAAAAAGTAGGTAAATGAATGTTTGATAAAATTAAATAATAAAATCTATTTCCTTCGACATTGATCAATGTATTATATTAATAATCCCTCTAAATGCATATGGAAATTATCTCTATAGCATCTATTTTGGTGAAAGTATAAATCACGTTTAGATGATGTTTGATTGGAAGGAGAGGAGAGGAGAGGAGAGGAAATGAAATAAAATGATGATGGAATTTGATTCCTGTTGCGATATTTTATATCGTACCGCAAGTGTACGGTGTCAAGTTTTAGTAAATATGAGTGAAGAGTGTCGAACCCACAGAGATTGTGTTACTATAATTAGTAAATTTAACTTTATTTAGAAAATATTTAATTAAGATTAAACTAAATAACTAAAATATGAAAATAATTAAGTAGGAGAAACCAATACGGGAGTGATTCTAGAGTTTGATTTCACCTAGTTATCCCATATGTATTTGTCATGCCAATCAATCCTTATTCAATTGCATTGTTTATAAGTCAAGAATCCTAAAGTATTCAACTCCCTCTCTCGAGCAATAGTGAAAATATTATCAATTACAGACTTCGATATCCCTATAAAAATCTAGTAATCAATAACTCATTACGCTTTGTGATTCTTTGTTAACGACTTCAAAGGAACTATAGATTCTCCCGAACTCTATAAAACTCCTAGGTTATATTCTCTAGATCCTATTCAAAATCTCTTTCTCCCGAGCAACAGATTTTAAACATGCATCATCTCAATTTGCGGCCAACAAACAAGAAGCATTAAACGCAAGAAAATATAAATAAACTGAATAAAACTTCATAATAATTAAATTGACAATCAATACATAGGTTCAAGCATTAGTTACATCATCTTCTAGAATAATGGAGTTAGTTCATGACTAAAGATAAAAACAATGAAAATAAGGTCATGAACATAATGGACATTATTAAAGTTTAAAGAAAGAAACTAGATGATTAAACCCGAATTGAATCCCTTCCTCTTCGGACGTCACCGCCTTCGTCTCCTCTTGTCGCTCTTCAATCCTCCTCCATGGATCTCGCTAAAAATATGTGTTTTGAGTTTTGAGTTGTGTATCAGCCTCTCCTCTTTAGGGTTTTGGACGAGCTTGTGTATTTATAATAAAGTCTTGGAGTCATTGTGCATGTAAAACCCTAAAAATTGATGTTTCTGGGAGTCTGCGCAGCGCCGGAAAGTGGCGTCTCGGCGCCAAACTTGCGGGAAATTACTATGTGAGTAGCTGAGGAGGCGCTACGGCGCCCATAAGTGGCGTCGCGGTGCCAGTCACTTTTTCTGGCTGCTATTTTCTGCATTTTCCGCTCTTCCCGTGTGCTTCTGATGCATCCGTAGGGTCCTAAAATAAGTCAAATTGCCCCAAGATCCATGTTCCAATGCTTCCTACAAATAAGACATAAAAGAAACTATAAAATACATTAAATGACACGGAATCTAACAAGATAATAAGCTAAGAATGCAGGAATAAGTGAGTATAAGCCGCACTTATCAAACACCCCCAAACTTAAGATTTTGCTAGTCCCGAGCAAAAGATAAAATAAAAACTAAATAAACAAAATTAACTAGGCCACTTTTGTAGGAATCACGATTGCATTTAGCGTATGCAACAAGCCTTTAAACCCCTAGGCGGCCCTAATGGACGAGTTATAGTCTCGTGAGGGCTTACAGCGACGACACCCATAAATGTCATCCACACACATGTAATCATGCAAAAAATAATAAATTAAAATAGTCCCGATAGTTACGCATAATATCATCCTCAACGAATGCTTTCCTATGAAATCAAAGAACCTTCAAAGTACTCAATGCAACTAAAATCCAAGTTCTTGAATAAATCATCTAAGCCAGACTCACAGTGTGTGTGTGTAAGGGTTCATTCACGGATCGACTCCTAAGTAAGCCAACTCATTGATTTCGTCTCAAAAATTGGAATCTGATGGGTCAAACCAACCTAGATATCTCAAAAGTACTCTGTATTTGCCTATTCTGTGCTCAGTATGGTATAACTTTTTTCTTTTTTTCTTCTATTTTTTCAATTTTTTTCAACACACCTACCATTTAAGGTAGCATTTCTCCTCATTATGGTCCTAACACTCGCCCATGGGTAGCTTCACACTTATCGGTTATAGGTGGTTTAACTTTTTTTAAAAATTTATTTTTTTTCTTTTATTTTTAACCATACCATACATCATAACACTAGTATATTGAGATAGATATCTAAGCAAACGGTCATTCATCGGCAAATAATTTCTTCAACTATTCACTTTGCCAACTACTTAGGTTCTTACTGCAAAAACCTATTATTAAGTGCTTACGAATCTAACTTAGATCACCTACTCAAGGAATCAAATGAAAGTAAATTGGGAATTTATCGTTTCTAAGAGTTCATCTAAAGCAAATAAAATTCATCATTAGACATATGTTTTAATACGTAGGACTTAAAAATAAAAGATTTTTTTAAAACAATAATTAGTGTAGCACGAACTATCACTACATGCACACACCCCCAAACTTAAGACTTACATTTTCCTCAATTTAAGATAAACATAAAGAAATAAGAGTAAAGAACAACACTATCGTGCATTGAGTTAATCAGGCTCATGTTGGTCAGAATTTGGTTGCGCGGGCTTTGTGTGTTTCGTTCTACCTGCATAAATAACATGCAAACGAATAAATAAATAAATAGCACACAATAAAAATAAAAATTAAAAATAAAGAAAATAGTAATAAAATAAATACAAGGGTTGCCACCCCGCTAGCGCTAAATTTCACGTCTTCAGCCAGACGCAACCACCCAAATGGTCATGGTGGCTTCTTCTTTGGTATCCATTGGTTGTTATGACATGAAAAAGATTACTTGGCGCTGCTCCTTAGGGTTGGTCTCAGTATTACTAGGAAATGCCCCTTGTTATTTATTGGTCATGGAGGAAGCAATCTGGCCAATTTGTGCTTCTAAAGACTTCATTGTTGCTCATATATTTGTCATGTGTGTCTCAATATTGTTCAACCTTGACACATTCTTCTCAAACCTCACTGAAGTATTAACAACAAACGTGCTCATGAAATCTTATAAAGAAGGTTTATACTCAGCTCTTTGATAGTTGAAAAGCCAGATGAAGGTTGCAAGGCGTTCTCAGTATTCGCATATGACAGGTTCTGATGAGAGTAGTTGGGCATATGATTTCCTCTATAGTTGTTGATATTTCGATTGATCACATATTGAACTTGCTCATATCCTCCGTCAGGTAAAAGCATTCTATTAGCAGCAGCAGCTTCAATAGATGGTTGGCCTTGTTGATTGGTTAATGCTACTAGATGAGTCGTGAGGGATGACATTTGAGCTGTAAGTGTAACAATATGATCCACCTCATATCTACCGGCCACTTTAGTCATATTCGGGCGTTCACTTGGCCATTGATGGTTATTGATGGCCATCTCCTCTAATAAAGCATAAGCGTCTTCAGCATATTTTTTGAATAAAATTCCTCCAGCAGTTGCATCGCCCGTGGTTCTATTAGGACCATTAAACCCATTGTAGAATAACTGAATATGAACCCAGTCTTCGAAATTATGTTGCGGGCATCTCCTGAGTAGATCTTTAAAGCGCTCCCATGCCTCATATAGATTCTCAGTCTCCAACTGCCTAAATATGCTAATTTCTATTCTCAGTTGGGCTGATTTAGTTGGTGGAAAAAATCTCGTAAGAAATTTAGTAGCCATGTCCTCCCATGCCAAGATTCTTCCCATTGGTATTGATTGCAGCCAACCCAACGCTCTATCCCTTAAAGAGAATGGGAATAAGTGTAGCCTGATGGCCTATTTAGTCACGCCATTCATCTTTATGGTGTCTGTCATCTCCAGGAATATCCTTAAATGCATGTCGGGATCCTCTACAGCTGAACCCCCAAACTGATTCTTTTGGACCATTTTGATCAATGAAGGTTTCACCTCAAAATTGTTAGCATTGATTGGCGGATGCGCAATCCTAGAATAATTATCATCTATGACCGGCTTGAAGTGATCTCTGATTGCCACCTGGCTTGGATTGTTCTCTCTGTTTTTAGCCGCCATTTCTTCATTTTCAATTTTTCTTTCTTTCATTAGTCTTCTCGTTTTTCTTTCTATTTCAGGATCAAACAGGAGCGAGTCGAGACTTGTGGATCTTCGCATTCACTAAAGCACAGAAAGACAGAAAAGATAATCAAATAAAAATAAAAATAAAATTAAAACAAAAATAAAGAAAATAAAAATAAAAAGAAATAAAAATCTAAATTAAAGCTAAGGTTATTTGGTAATAGTATTAATGTGAATTAAGTTAAAAATCCCCGGCAACGGCACCAAAAACTTATTGCGATATTTTATATCGTACCGCAAGTGTACGGTGTCAAGTTTTAGTAAAGATGAGTGAAGAGTGTCGAACTCACAGAGATTGTGTTCAACTCACACTAAGTACTATAATTAGTAAACCTAACTTTATTTAGAAAATAATTAATTAAGATTAAACTAAATAACTAAAATATGAAAATAATTAAGTAGGAGAAACCAATACGAGAGAGATTCTAGAGTTTGATTTCACCTAGCTATCCAATATGTATTTGTCATGTCAATCAATCCTTATTCAGTTGTATTGTTTATAAGTCAAGAATCCTAAAATATCTAACACCCTCTCCCGAGCAATAGTGAAAATATTATCAATTACAGACTTCGATATCCCTATAAAAATCTAGTAATCAATAACTCATTACGCTTTGTGATTCTTTATTAACAACTTCAAAGGAACTATAGATTCTCCCAAACTCCATAAAACTCCTAGGTTATATTCTCTAGATCCTATTTAAAATCCCTCTCTCCGAGTAATAGATTTTAAACATGTATCATCTCAATTTGCGGCCAACAAACAAGAAGCATTAAACACAAGAAAATATAAATAAACTGAATAAAACTTCATAACAATTAAATTGACAATCAATACATAGGTTCAAGCATTAGTTACATTATCCTCTAGAATAATGGAGTTAGTTCATGACTAAAGATAAAAACAATGAAAATAATATCATGAACATAATGGACATCATTAGAGTTTAAAGAAAGAAACTAGATGATTAAACCCGAATTGAATCCCTTCCTCTTCGGACGTCAATGTCTTCGTCTCCTCTTGTCGCTCTTCAATCCTCCTCCATGGATCTCTCTAAAAATATGTGTTTTGAGTTTTGAGTTGTGTATCAGCCTCTCTTCTTTAGAGTTTTGGACGAGCTTGTGTATTTATAATAAAGTCTTGGAGTCCTTGTGCATGTAAAACCCTAAAAATTGATGTTTCTGGGAGTCTGCGCAACGTCGCGGCGCCGGAAAGTGTTGTCTCGGCACCAAACTTGCAGGAAATTACTATGTGAGTAGCTGAGGAGGCGCCGCGGCGCCAGTCACTTTTTCTGGCTGCTATTTTCTGCATTTTTCACTCTTCCCGTGTGCTTCTGATGCATCCGTAGGGTCCCAAAATAAGTCAAATTACCCCCAAGATCCATGTTCCAATGCTTCCTACAAATAAGACATAATAGAAACTACAAAATATATTAAATGACATAGAATCTAATAAGATAATAAGCTAAGAATTCAGGAATAAGTGAGTATAAACCACACTTATCAATTCCATTGTTTGATTATTACAAAAAAATTGAGTGGAAAATGACTTTATATAGTTTTTATTAACAAATTTACCCTTTTGCATAAAATATCAATATTTATTAATAATTAAATTATTAAATCAATAAACTATAAATTAAAAATAATCTAACTATTAAAAAAAATTAATTCAAATTGTAATTTATTTATTCAATTTTTTTTTAATTATCAATGTTATTTTAATTTATTAAAATAATTTTAAATATATTTATAGCAAAATTATTATTAAATACAAATAATTTATTTATGATATTAGCATATTTTTATAAATAATTATAAATATGAAATATAATCATCTAAAATAAATAATATTATATTTATGTATCGGGATTCGGGATCGAGATTGGGACCCAAAATCGGGGTCGGGCTCGTTCCGGGTCCCGTCCCCGGCCCGAGTCCAATCCCCGGCCTTGATTTCGAGTCTCAAAACTTGGCCTAGGTCCTGGTCTTGGTACCGGCCCAGTCCTAGTACCGGCCTAGGTCCCGGGTCCCGCCTAGAGATCCTGTCCCGGGTCCATGCCCGGGGTCCCGATCCTGGGTCAGTCTGGGTCCGAGGTCCCGTCTCAATCTCGTCTAGGGTCCCATCTGTGGTACCATTCCGAGTCTAGGGTCACGGGTATCGGTCCGGGTCTGAGGACCCGGTCCTGGCCCGAGTCTCAGTCTTGGCATCGATTTCGGGTCTTGGGTCTCGTCCCGGGTCTCGATCCCGATCGAAGTCTCGTTCATGACCCGAGTCTCCGTCCCGACTCGAGTCTCGATCTTGACCCGAATCTCGATCATAGACTTGATTTCGGGTCCCATCCTCGGCCCGTGTCCCATCCTCAGCCTAGGGTCCCATCCCGGGTCCAGTTTCTTGCCAGGTCCGGCTCCAAGGTCCTGGCCCGATCCAGGTCCATGCGTCTAGTCTCGAGTCCTGGCATCGGGTCTTGGGTCCCGACGCCAGGTCTCAAGTCCCTGTTCCGATCTCAGGTCTTTTGTCCCAATATCGGTCTCAAACTCAAAACCGGCCCCGGCCTCGATCCAAATCCCGATCCCGGTCCATACTGCAATCCTAATCCCGATCATGGCTCGGGTCTTAGGTCTCAGGTCTCAGGTCTCAAGTCTTATCCCTTATCCCGGCCCTAGTCATGGGTCTTGGGTCCCGCCCCCGCCTTGATCCCAGTCTTGGTCCCTGTCTCGGTCCACATCCAACAAATTAGTAATAAATTATTCATATATAATAATGATTCAGATATATTAGCAAGTTTCTTGAATATTACAAAAGTAAGAAATAAATTAGTAATAAATATTATGGAACTAAATTATTTGAAGGATAATTATGAAATTCCATGAAAGTCCATCTCAACCATTCTTTCTTACGGTTACATGCTCACCTTTGTAATTGGAACTGGCCCAGTAATTGGTATTATTATACCTGAGCTTAGTAGTAATAGAACACGTGGAAATATCATGGGATTTAATTTCTCCATTCATTGGTTACGTTATTAAATTCAGAATTCAAATATATCGGTGTATATATATATATATATATATATCCCCTCAATTACTAGAGGGTGCTCCCGAAAAAAAAATAAAAAAAGAAATGTCCATAAATGCCAATTCCAAAAATGGGAATAAGAAATTTGTTTTGATTCCAAATCAAGGAGAAATTTAGAAAATGAATTTAAACATATCTATTCTTGAAGTGAAGATTTTTTAGAGAGTTGATGTTTTATGGTTTCGCTACCTTATTAATACTAAAATATGTTGCCGGTATTTTTTTTAATTGTAAATGATTCATCCCACTAAGGGGATTATTATTATTTTTTTTAAAAAGTATCTATGTACTATTAAAAAAATTTATGATAATGTCACTACATCATATAACTTATTCTTGCAGTGTGTTGGATTTATGGCAACTGATGAATTATGTAACAAATCGTCTGTCGTGTTGCAATGAGCTTTGAAATTCTTGAAACAATTAGACATCAATTGGAAGTTGTTATATGAAGTTTTCATGTCAGGTTGAAGTTTTTGCGTTCAAGCGACGTATAAATGGACGTTCGAACGTCCACTCTAGTAAAGACACTTGCAAAGCACGTGCAACATCACGTTCTAGCAAGTAATGTAGAAAAACGGCATGTATTGGGCATGTGTATTGAGGTTCGAACATCTGCGTGAGTTTTGTTTTTCTAGACATGTTTTAAAGATCATTTTAGAGCTTTGAAATTATAATTTATAAAAGCATGACTCATAAACACATAGCTCTAACTCTTAAGTTTCCACCTTGATTCTTTGTTATAATTTTATTGAACCTAAACATTTGTAATATCCCGAGTTTTTCGTAACAGTGCTGGAAGGTTTCCGAACTAAAGTTAAGGATTTGGAACGGGATGTCATTCGAAAATAAGAGTTTATGTGTGGAAAAATAGATCGGAACGTTTTAAGGTGAAGCTTTGTCGCGTTGGAAAACACATGGTTTCGGGAACCGGTTACGCGATTTCTGATTTTATCGTTATACGCGTAAAAGTTCCTTATTTCGGCTATACATATAGCAAATGAACTCCGATTGACCTGATTTTTAAACCATCGGACTCGTGTTTCCGAGACGAACAACTTCGGTGTTGAACACTTTTTGAAATTCCCACATGAAGAGCCTCAATTTTGAGAATTACCGAAATGGTCCATGAAGAATGACCAAAGTGCAAATTCGTGGGGGACTATTGGTACTTTTCGAAACTTTTCTATATAAACCTATAAGTTTTTAGAAATTGCAAAAATCATATAAATTTCCTAAACAGCTCACACGACCCCCCATCCCCAAATACGTTTGGACGACGCCTGGTCTCGCCGGCGGCCTGCCGGCCAACGCCGGCTGGCTCGACCGGCCAGAGGGGTGCGCCGGCCACCCCTCCACCTAGTGGTGGCCGACAGCAGCCTCAGGACGCCGGCGAGCGGCGAGAGAGAGAAGGAAACGCGTGACATATGGGTTTTCTGATCCCGACTCGTCGCTTCGTTTCACGGCCCAAGCCACTCGTCAAATTGAAGCTCTTGGATAGTACTACAAGGTTGCGGTATTGATTTTGCGGAATGGCGCTTGGTTTTACGCGAATCGAGAGAAGAATATTTGGATGAATAGTGACCTATGGTGAAAAATAGCTCCGATTGAAATTCTGTCGATTTCAGTGTTTTCGTGGTATGGTTTGGAGTCCGTATATGGCCTCGAAATCTCGGTAAGTCCTTCGGGTAAAAATCCACAAATTTCAAGTTTATAGTTAAATGTTCTGATGTATCTGGTAGCTTCATAGAGTAGAGAGTATTGATATAAATTGAATTGTTTGAGTATTAGTATATTGAATATGAGCATTCGGTAGAATCCGAGTGAAAACAGAACAAGTTTGGTTGATCCGATAGAATATGTAAGTTTTCGGTAAAAGTGATTTTTTGCGTATAAAGATATATTTTGGTTTTGATGATAGTTATGAGTTATTTATAATATTACAAACATATTTAGATAAATCCGGGTAGGTTCGGAATAAATCCGGGTAGATTCGGAGGGTTTGGGACCCTTCCATAATGTTTGCGGAAATTTTTTTGAAAGATTTTCCAAAAAAAGCGTAAACCGGAAATTTAGGTGAACTAGTGGCTTGGAATAGTTTGTGATGGTGTTTTAAGATTATTGAAACTGAAAACATTGAAAACAGACTTGATTTGGTTGTTCCGGAAAGATCTGAGATTTTATCACAATTTAGTCGAGAACTCTGTAAGTCGTGTTTCTAACGGCATTTCGCCATTTGTTTTGACAGATGTGACTACGATCTACAGTGCTCGCGAAGCCAGGTAAGTAAACAATGTGATGAGAACTTAAATTGATGATTTCGTGTTTAATTTTATATATATATATATATGATTGACATGTTAAGTTAAAAGATTATAGTTAAGGTATATTCTTGAGAACGAAGTTCGAGATCACGTATGGTTAGGATAATCGACTACCACAAGTATGGATCCTTGTTATTGATATGATATGAAGTGAGATGTGAAATGAGCTTAATGTTTATGTGTATGTATGGATGTATGGAAGTGTATGAATCGGTACTAATATGTATTCATGTATGTAAATGTATGAGTATGTATAAGCATTTTTTTTTGAAACGATGGAAACCCCGCCACCAAACCACCCATTCTGGGCCGCGGCGCAGGTAAAACCACCGGCTGTCCCAGGCTCTTACAAGAAGTGCACCCCCTGGATTCGAACCCAGAACCTCAAGGTGAGATCCTGGACCCTACACCACCAAGCCACACCCCTTGGGGACATGTATAAGCATGTGTATAAGCATATAACCACGTATTTGTATATGTATGAGATGATTGGATATGTATGATTTGAGTGTAAAGGACCGATAAAGGAAATAAGTTATGACTTCAGAATTTGTAATTGTACATGTAGATGTGCATCATTGGGATAAGTTTGTTATTAATTAATGTATACGATTTAGCGGTATAGAGGTTGCATTGGTATAGGCTAAGTCTTTTCCGAGTGATGGAAGTTCGTGATTGATTGAATACGTATATGAATGGTGAATGTTGATTGATAAGTAAAGGATGTGAGGATTGTAAAGGTCATGATATCGGAATTCGAAGTAATAAGTATATTCATATGTTTGATATATATATATATATATATATATATATAAACGTATGTGTATGACGATTCTGAATGATTAAGCAATGTTTTTCATATATATGCTTGTGTATGAGAAATCATGTAATGAGTTTGTGACACGTGATATCTATGCATGTGTGTATGTTTAGTTGGTTAATAATTTCATGATGAAGTAGCCGAGCTGGTTAGGAAATCTGTTCGGACGACATTAATCTCCTACCTATTCTAAAATACGTAATGAGTCTCGTACGAGCATTGTATGTGTGAGCCAGCTCATATGTATATGTTGTCTTGATTGTGTGTTCCCGGTGCCTGAATTGTTGTGTATGCTTGAGTATATATGTATGTGTGATAGATCCCGTGATATGTATGGATAGTGTATGTGTGCATGGAATGAAAGAATGACATGTAAATCAGTGTGATCATAAGATGCTATAAAATGTATGTGCTAAGTTTGTATTGTATATACAAATATTGTAAAACATATATGAATGTTAAGTTAACATAAGATTTTTGGTATTGAAGAAAGTTTGTCAAGAGTTAAAGTAAGTTTGTATTGATATTGAAGATAGTTGTATCCGAATAGAAGACAATTTATTTGAGTTGCCGATTTAATGATATTTCAAAGATGGATAATTGTGATAAAAGTATATATGTATGACTCCATGTTTCATGTGGTTGAAGTGTATTTGATATTAAATGATGTACTCTATGGTATTTGATGAGTGGTAAATCTATCACTATTTCCCACTCATTTAACCTAATATTTTGTATAGTTTCTTGAGTTTTGTGAACGTTTTGATATGTTTTGTGTTATTTTGTAGATAAATAAAATTTCAGGACATTCTGGAGGTGATTTGGGCCAAAATAGCGAAAATTGGACGAAAAGGGCATTTCAGTAAATTTTCCGCGTCGCGACACCTAACGTGCGCCGAACAGTGCTAACATGCGCCGGGTCCACAAATCAGAATCTGAGAAAAGTTTGACTTTGCTAAAATGCGCCGTGGCACGTGTCACCATCACAGCCGATCTGCTAACATGCGCTGTGCCATGTGTCAGCATCCTACGGTGCCGACAGTCATCATCGCCACGTGTGCCACATGTCATCCTACGTGTCTCCATGTCATCAGCCACGTCAGCAAGTCAACAAGTCTACATTGCCACGTTTCGTGCCACGTCATCATCAGCCAATCAGGGAGCGCCACGTGTCGCAATCCTACGGTGTCGACACTCTCTTTCCCACGTATCGCCACATCACCGCCACGTCAGCATTAATAATTGAGTATCTAATCCTTATCTGACACGTGGCAGATAAGAATCTCATCGACCAATCAGAAGCCGCCATGTGTCGCAATATTTGAAGCACAACCACCGCGCCACGTGTCACCTTATCAGCTTATCCAGAATCTTCAAACCGGCGAACCAGAGCGTGCCACGTCGACAAAATCTGGCGTAGCGACGCTGAAGGCCCTGGCGTCGCGACGCTGGAAGCCTACCGAGGCCTATAAATTGAGCTCGAGATTTCAGAATTCAGTGCACCATTCTCTCCCATTTCTTTGATTTAAATAGGGAGTTCTTTTCTCTCTAAGTTTCTTTTAATTTTTAGTTTTTAGTTTTGTAATAATTTTAATTACTTTTTGTAATAATATTAATTTACTTTCTTTACTTTTTACAGTTTTTACTATTCACCATGAGGAGGTAACTTCCCCAGCTAGGGTGAAAGGTAATTATTTTACTATTGCTATTTAGATTAATCTCCCTTAAAAATAATATATTCACTATTTAAAATATTGACTTAAAAATGATACCGCTATATTGGTCGATTGGTAATTTAATCTTAATCTGGTTTAAACCTGACTAATCAAGGATACCGCCAGATTGGTCGGTTGGTAATTTAATTTTGGTTCCGCCTTTATGGATGGTTTATGGACAAATATTACCGCCTTAATGGCTGATTGGACTTAATTTGACTTAATCAGGATACCGCCAGATTGGTCGGTTGGTAATATTATCACGAATTTATATATTATTTTATGGGAGATATCTAAATTAGTAGTAGTAAAAGTAATTCCTTTTACCTTAGCATTTTATTTTATTATAATTTACTTTTCAGTATTTACTTTACCGCATTTTTACTTTATGTCTTTTATTTTCAAGTTTTTAGTAGCCCTAGTTATGAGTTGTAACTAAATTAGTTATCTGGGGTTGTGATGACTTTTAATATCACTGTTTTATAAGGGGTTAGATTATAGCTTGGGTAATGTAAAGATTTATTTATTGAGTCTTAATCTTAATGTTTTTTCATTAACTGGCCATTAATAAAATTGATCTGGTAAATCTAAAATGAACTAGACATATGAATTTTAGATTTCAGCCTTAGACTCAATAGCCCACGATCTCCCTTGAGGATAGATAACTCTTTAATAGATTTCCTTACAGGATAGGAATATACCTGTCGGGCGGGGGTAGCCATAATTGGAACTTAAACTTAATGAATCCAGATAATTTGGTTGACATAGACATATGATTCAATTGGGTTAAACTGGGTATTTGTGTCTGACCATCGACAGAGGCTTACACATAATTTAGTGTTCCAGTTAATAAATCAATATATTACCCAACTTTAAGATAATCACTTCATCTTTAAAATAATATTGGAAGAAATCACAACCCTAGATAGTTTTTAATATTGAATTTTCTAAAATCTACCTTCGATAATTTTATTTACTTGCTTTTAAATTTAGAATCGTCACCATTTCAAATAAATCAATCAACCTGTTAGATACTAGTAATCATTTGACCTCATAAAATTAATAGTTTTGATATTAAGTCCTCGTGGGATCGATATTTTTATACTACTTGAACGATACATGCGCTTGCGTTATACGTGTGTGTTTACGCTCCGGTCAGTATTCATGACTTACTTTGTATGCTTTAAATGTTAGTTATTAGATTAGTGCATATGTAGATATGCAAATATGAAAGTTTGACATGAGTTAAGTATAAATGATAATAACAAGTTAATAAAATCTGAAGTTGTAACAATTTAGTAATTCTGATAAACTGTTGATATGTTTGATTTGTTTGTTTGAAGTTTATATTTGACTTGTTTGTCATAATACTAGCATGGTTACTTACTGAGTTTTATAACTCACATCAAACCAGTTTGCTAGTTTTGCAGGTTGGCTACCAGATGGGTCAACCATTTCAACTTTGAAGTCATGCTCGAGACGCTGATCACCCAAACGACAGTTACCCTCGTAAGTGTCCTGGGAGAAGTTTTAGAAATTTAGGATATTTGATTTATTATTTTGTTTATCGTGCTGATCACGTCGTTTGTATTAAGCAAATGATTTGATTGCTTATGATGTTGTGGGCACAGAGCCCATCAGTGTTGATAGATGATATAGGCACGGAGCCCTTAGGTGATTATTTTAATGTGTTGGTGTGGACCTGAGGTCCATTATAATATATGATGTTTATTTCAAGTTCGTTTGATGCTGGACTGTGATCCAGGTTGTCCAATTTTATGATACATCATGCTGAATTTTTTGTAAATTTAGAGGCTTATGGAGATGGGTCAATCCTGTCTCCTGTCGGTAGCATCCTACCTATGGCGGGGTGTTACAACATTCTAATATTTTATCTTCTTTAATCAATGTCTCTTCTTTAAAGAATTCCTTTGTGATTCTCATTAGATATTGTTTGTTCATATCATCAAACACCAAACATAAACCAAACTCTAATCCTTCAGAGTTATAAGGTGTAGATTGGTTATCGACGCTCCGACATCGTAAGTTCGCGGATTTGATTCACTCAGAGACTTCAAAAGTTTTGAAAAAGGCTACTTGGTGCAGGCTCAGTATGGGTTATTACAGTAGAGTTATTTAAGTCAGCAAAGTTGTTACCATAAGTCTTATAACCATCGCTATAAGTTTTTTCTCAATAGTGAATTAGGGTGGTAACCTATACCCGATGTGATTTTTTTCATAAAAGAAGTTTACTTCATAAATGTTGGGGTTTTGGGCATAGGGTGCAGCGGAAGCGCGGTTCGGGCGAAATCATAATTTTAAAACTTTTGAAAATTACCGAATAAATTATTGAATATCTAATATGAATAATTTATTCATATTTCACCTAAACAAATTTATTCGATATCAAATAGCGACATAAATATATATGAAACATCGCGAAACTTTTACGAAAACGTTTTTCCGCAAAATGACGTAAAATGAGTTTTTAACCGAACCAACCACCCAACACATATGGGGGCTGCCCAGGTCAGCCCCAATAGTATTAGGGCAGTTCATGGGCTGCCCGAACAGTGACCAATTCACTGTTTGGGCAGCCGTCACCTGGTTGGCTCAAAAGTCACCCGGTAACGCCGTTTTTCACCGTTTTCGCTTATTTCAACTCCGAAACAATTTTCGGCAATTGTTCCAACACCCAAAACACATCCAATACATTCAAAAGACATAATTTTCATCAACGTATGAACAGTATTTCCAGATCTGATCCAGAATTGAAATATATCAATTTTTCATGCTTTAAATCCAATTTTTCAAGATTAATCCAATTAATCAAAACACCAATCAAAGTCACCACACATGAACCACCCAAGAACAACTCTAGGCATTACAAGTGTGGTCATAACACTCTAGAATGGCAACATATCATCAAATGATCAAATTGGATAAATATTACAATAATATCACCCAAATCAACTTTACACATGCTATATGCCTCCAAATCCATCCTCCAAAACCAAAAGCCCCAAATTTATTGAAAAGAAGAAACCCTAGATCTCACTAGATCTTCAAGAAATAAGAAAAAAAAATTTCTAAGCTTAGGGATTTGTAGAATTACCTTTAATCATTTAATTCCTTAACCTTTTTTCTTGATTTTCTTCTTTTCCTTTACTTGAATCATCAAGCAATATTGGAACCCTTTTTCTTTAGAAGATCTCGACCATGGAGGATTAGAGAAGAAAATGAAAAAAAATTTACTTTAAAAAATAGTCATGACCGACTCTTATGGGTATTTTTGTCAATTTCAAAATTTGATCCAATCAAATTACATTAAACTTTATATTAACAAATCATATTTGCACAAGTAAAGTTTAATTAAATCATGCCATGTGTCACCAATAATAATTAAATATTTTTCATAATAATTATGAAAAAGTTTACCAATTAATTATTTAAATATTTAACATTTAAATATCTAAATAATTAATTAATATAATTATTATTATATATGTATTTTTATTTACATTAAATAACAAATACATATATTAATGGCATGTGTCAAAATCTCATTTGACAATTAATTAATGTGTATCTAATCAAATTATGTATCAAATACAAATACACAATAATTACGATTGACCAAAATGCCTCTATGCATGTGTTTTCGTTTAACCGATTAAACGATTTGAATTAACTCATTTAATCCGATGAAGTATTATGAATAATCTATATTATTCATAACGCGTTGCCCAAGTGCTAAACGAGTACACTTCATATTGTGAGACTCTCTAAGTTTAGGTTTATCCATCACGAAATCCAATTTCGTGTCTATAATTCACCCACTCATGAATTATGACGACCACGGATAATCTCGCTAAACTATGCAAGTTGAGTTCATTGCATACGTATAATCCCTCTGTCACAGGCTATCCATATTATACCAGGGATATAGATAAGAACGTCAAAACCTTTCGGTATAATATAGTCGACTTTCAATTTACGATCTCTAAATAACATTCGGAACTGACTTCCGAAGTTATACCACGACCATGGATTTACTAGATCGCAAACACGTGCAGGATGCATATGCCATGTACACAGGACTGACGGATCCTCTCTTGATACGCACAGGATATCATGAGCATCAGTCTACACCCAAAGAACAGACGGAGGTCTGATCATGAATAGATCGGTGACGTGACTGCCATCAAAGTGTGGAGGATAAATCATATATCTACAATGGTATCTCAAGTCAAAGGACCACTATGCTCACTCAACTCGAGAAGATTCCTATTGAAGTTGGTGTACCATCTATTAGGAAATCTTCAGTGAGTCGTTCAGTGTTTATCAAATAAACACATACATATCTATACGAGTCTCCTGAGACTCATGGTTCACTGAGATAAACCATCGGACCAAGTCACGATATACGACATGTACTGGTCTCAGCGGATTTTACTAACCGGCCCGTGTTAGTAAATCTTGACCAGGAACTTTATTTAAGGATATACATCTTATAGTGCGCTTCCCAATGTCAATTACAAACTACGTTGTAACTGCGCACTACATTGTAAATCCTAGGGTCTTTGTCTAATATACACGTATCACTAAACCATATTTAGTTTCAATCTAATCGTAATTAGATATCTAATCGTAATTAGATCGAATATGTGTATAAAAGACAAGAGGTGCTACCATTAAATAAGTAATATTATGAAAAATGAAATAGCTCGTATTCATGAATCGGACATATATACGATCAGGATTGGCACTCCGAGCACCAACTCTAACAATAAATATATCTAGTGTTGATTTTGTTTACCACTTTAATAAATTTCTTTCTTTATATGCTCTTTACTTCTTGCAATTTACTTTTACGCACTTTAATTATTATATAGATTAAGAGTGTGGTTTTTTTTTTTTTAATTAGACTTATAAGGTTACTTGAACTTAGCCACAAAGAAATTATTTAAACTTGTATTTGATAGAGTAGATTTTTATTTCCATAAAGTTTTACGCCTATTTTCCACATTACTGTATAAGGGCTAGAACGCCATCGATTTTCAATTAATATCATGGCGTAACTTCGATCTTTAAACCTTTTTGGCCATGCATAGAAGTCAACTACTTAATTATCCTTCCGAGAATAATTACCCTCATTGCAAAGTACGCATGAAAGCATTCCTTAAATTCATGGATGAGAGGGTTTAGACTGTTTGTTGGAAAAAACCTATAGTTACCATTAACTAGGGGGACAAAAAATTTGAAAAAATCGAATCGAACGGAAAAAATTAACTGAAATGACCATTTTTATAAGTTCAAAAATAACTACTTGATTTGTTAACTAAAAAATCGAACCGAATTAGAATAATTTTTTAATTAAAAAACCGAACTAAACCGAATTAACTGAATAATTTAATTTATCGGATTTTTTAAATCTAATCATATTATAATTATATTTTATTATATTATTTATTTTCTTTGGTATTTAGTCATGATTTTATAATGTTTTACTTTGGTTATGATATTTTTATTTTCTTATATTTTAAATAATTTAAATGATGATTGTACTAATGAAAACGTTTTATTAGTGTAGTTGTGATGATTATAAGAGTTATGGTGTAAAAAGATTTAAATAAATGTTAGATTCACTGAATGTTACTAATATTTTAATTTTTTATTATTATTGTTAAAAGATTAAAAAATCAAATTGTACTGAACCGATCCGATAATTAAAAATAATTACAATTTTTAAAATTAAAAAACCGAATGGTATTTAAAAAAAGATCGAATAATTGTAATTATAAATTTTTATAATTATATCTAATCAGACCGAACTATGCCAATCCCTATCATTAACGGGGTCCCTAACCTAATGATAAACTCACTTGGTTTAAAGATGACTTTAAGGCTAGTAACAAAAATAATAGAGCTATAAATGTCTTTCATAATATTATTTGTGGTAATGAGTTTAGGATAGTTCTTATTGTGAAATTGTTAAGGTTGCTCGGGAAAATCTTTAAATTGTCCATGAGAGAACATGTTTTTAATAACTCTAAACTTCAAACTCTTACCACAAGATTTGAAGTTACTCACATGAAAGAAGATCAAACCTTCAATGAGTTCTATGATGAGATTGATGATGCAATTTACTCTAGCTTCAATTTAGGTGAGATCATTCTTGTATCAGGAATATTTTCTGATTTTTATCTGAAAGTTTTTTTCCCTAAAATCACAACTATAGAAGAGAGGAAGGACCTAGATAGTCTAAAACTAGAAGACTTATATGTAACCTTCTGGTTCGCGAGAGTAAACTTTATTGGTTTAGAAGATATAAGAATGTTGCTATGAAAACTGGGAAAGTAGAAGCTAATGATTCTACTGAGTCTGATGTATCCCTATTTTTAAGAGATTTAATAAATTTTTGAATTCCAAAAAAAGGTGGTGAATAAATGGATAAGTGCAAGTCTGAAAAACCTAGATAAAGGTCTAGTAAGAGTATGTCAAATATGAATGAGTCTATGGATAATAATGAAGATAAGAAGTCTCATTTTGTTATTTGTGAGTGTTAGGGCTTTTGGTACATAATATCTCAGTGTCCTGCTTATCTAAATTTGAAAAGCAAGAAAATCATGTGTCTCTTATATTGATGATAAGTGAAAAAGTGAATATATTTCTAATTACTCATATAAGAAAATATGCAACCACATTGCATTTTCTTCTAGTATTATTATTGAGAAAAAAGGATAATATTAGTAATATGGATTCATATTCAGAGTCCTCTCACATGTATTGAGATCAATAAAAAGCCGAAAGAATTTGAACATGATAGGAACGATGTCTAAATCAAGCTTGACAATAATCTTATTATTGTTGCTGACCTCAAGGAGAGAAATCAGAAGTTTGAAGATAAATTCAAGTTCTTGGAGAAATAACTTGAAAAATATTAGAATACAAATATCCATGTTTTTTTAGTGGGACTGTGAAGCTAGACCATATGTTAGGCATTAACATGCCTTCTGGTGAGAAGAAAGGTTTAGGTTTCATTGAGTTAAGCTGTGATAAATTCTATACATAATCCTCTTGAAACGATACCTCAATATGACTTAGGAAATAAACATGTTGGCCAGAGTCCGGTTATTCCTCCTAAGCTTCCTCCTCATGTTAACCAACCTAAACCTAGAGGTTATTTTGGTAAACCTCCGCTCTTATTTGAGGATTGTGCGCATTTGAACATTATGGCATATTTACACAAGTGTTTGTTATACTTTGATGTGTTGGGGTTTTAGGGGGTATTACTGGGTAACGCAGCGGAACGCGAAAAATCAAATTTTTTTTTTCAATAATTTTTCTTGGGTAATTAAAATAAACTAATTTATTCTAATTACTCAATACTCAAAAACTCATTTTTTTTTACCTAAAATCCAGAATTTTCCCTTAATTACAGTGAGACCTCAAAGGTTTGTATTTTGATCATTTTAGTCTCAATTTGTCAAATACAAATTTAAGTGATTTCAAATCACTACCAAAATGATTTATACATATCATATACATCAAAATACAACTCACAATAAAAATCCCAATTTTCTTTGAAAATGACGAGAAGCCCCAAAAGTTTAAACTTTGTGTATTTTGGTCAAAATTTGTTAAAAACAAGTTTAGTTGATTTCCAATTAATCCCAAAATGATTTGTACATCTTATATACAACATAATACAACACATATATGAAAAGCCTCAATTTTGGGTGAGGTATGAATCCTAATTTTTCAAATTAATCTAATTAACAAAATTAACCAAATTCAACACTTTAATCTAATCTCTACAATACCAAACAAGTCTTGCCACTTTGAAAAAACTCAAGAACAATTCTAGGTCATCAATGAGTGGCCTAACAACTCTAGAATGGCAACAAGATCATCAAATGATCAAAAGTGTGCTTATGCACCATTTACAAGCATACTTTAATAAACATACATGTAATATATCTTTCATTCATGCTTCCAACCATCTTATTACAAAACTAAAAGAGTAGAGAAACAACCAAGCATCACATTTTGTAGCTAAGAACACTAGAAATATTTTTCTAGTTGGAGAAAAGTTGAAAAAACTTACAAATCCTTAAGTTTTCTTCAATTTCTTACTTTGTTCTTCACTTTTTTCTCTCAACCTTTCTTTTGTAATTTGCAGGCTTATCACTTTGTGTGAAGGAAATGAAAAAACATAAACCTTATATATCATTAGGGTTGGCCGAATTTGGCTAAACAAAAAAGAAAAAGATATTTTCATTTTCTAAACATTTTAAAGAAGCCAAATGCCATTTTAACACCTTTATATTAAATGCAAAAGTCAAACAATTATACTTAATCATTTCCTAACCAAAATATCAACTTAGATATTTTATATTTTTAATTACTTTAATTATTTTACAATTAAATAATTAAATAATTATTTAAATATAAATATTCAAAAATATGTATTATATTTACTTTAAATAATCCAAATACATATATATTAACATGTAGGTCAAATGTCATAATTTGATAATTAATTAATGTGTATTTAATAAAATCATATATTAAATACACACACACATTAATTAGGAAATGACCAAAAGATCCTTATGCATGTATCTTTCGTTTAATCATTAAAAGATTTATAAATAATCAATATTATTCATAAAAGTCATAGTGCTCTACGAATATATTTCATTAGTGAGACTCTCTAGATTCATGCATATCTGTCACGAAATCCAATTTCGTGTCCATAATCTACCCACCCGTAAATTATGACGACCACGGATAAACTCGCTAAATCATACAGGTCGAGGTCATTACATACGTATAATCCCTCTGACACAGTTATCCGGATTATTTCAGAGATATAGATATATACGTCAAATCTCTATAGATATAATCACATCGACGTTTATATTAGCAATCTATTAATAACACTTAGAACTCACTTCTACAGTATACCACGAGCCCATGGATTTAACAGATTGCTAATTCCATATTGAATACATATGCTATGTACACAGAGCTGACAGATTCTTTATTGACACACAGAGGATATCCTGAGGATCAGTCCAGACCCAATGAACAGACGGATGTCTAACCTAAATAGGTATGTGATGTGACAGCCATCAAAGTGTGAAGGATATCTCATATATCCACAGTGGTATCTCAAGTCAAAGACTCACTATGCTACTCAACCCGATAAGATTCTTATTGACATTGGTGTAGCATCCATTAAGAATCTTTGGTGATTCGTTCAGTGTTTATTCGATATAAACACCTACATGTCTATACGAGTCTCCGAGACTCATGGGTCATTGAGAATCAACCATTGAAATCCAAGATTTCATTATACGACATGTACTAGTCTCAGTGGGTTTACTTACTGACAAAGTAATGTAAACCTTGACCAGGAACTGTTAAAGAAATGATATTGTTATGATACAACTCAACATCAGTTGCAATGCTTTTGCAACTGTATCATAACTAATCATTCTAAGGTCAATTACGTCTTTACCATATATAAAGAAATGTTATATTATAGAAACTGTTTATTCTATTCATAATAAAATGTTTATATAAGTATTTATAGGAAAATACATAAGAAATTGGTTCTCCGAGCACCAACCCTAACATGATGTTTATGTAATATGCATGCATGTTATTTTGAGTATGAATGGACTAGTTGCATGTTTTATCATTTTATAAACAGATGATATTGTCCGAGTATCTTTGTGATTGCTTGCATTGTTGTTTGAGTCATTTTCTGTCATGCTCTTATTTCGTGTCATGCTTCATTTCATTTTGTGTGATTATGTTCAGTTTCTTTTATGCCTCCTTCATTTTCATTTATGCTCAATGTCATTGCATCTTTCTTGAGTTTTAAGTATTTTGGATCTCTAGCATCCTTTTAATCATGCATATATTTTTTTATTTGTTAACTATAGATCTTTCTTGAGTTTTAAGTATTTTGGATCTCGAACATCCTTTTAATCATGCATATTTTTTATTTTATTTGTTAACTATAATGGTGATGTTAGTAAAGGAGAGAAGTTTACATGTGTTGATGTTGTTGTTGCATGATTTTGTGTGTTGTTACATGATTTTCTGTGTATAGTAGCTTTTTTTTACCCTTGTCATTTCGTGACAAAAAAGCGAATATGATTATTTGATTGATGATGTATTTTTTTCATTTGTTGTATTTGATGCATGCAATTTATATTTATGCATTTATTTATATCCTGCTTTTTGGACTGTGTTGAATATTGTTGGGCCAAATTTGGCCTAATGACCCAAACGACACATATTGATACCCAACATGTCCATACAATAAACTCGCTTGAAATCATGTCTCATGACCTTCTTCTGACCCAAATGAAACATTGAGCTACTATTTAAGCCCAATTAACATGGAATCCAGTCGACACCAATTCCAGTTGACACACCAATTCCAATTCACATCTAGTTGAGCGAACCACCCTGGTCCATCTCTCAAAACAGAGACGAAGTGTCATCAGCGCTTAAGGGAGAAAAATAAGGGGCCGTAGCGCATCAGAGCCTGGAGGCCATCCTTGTTTACCACTTTATGGATTTGAAATGCCTCATTCCCCCTCGTGACCACAAACCAATGTAAGAACTTGACTCTCTCTTTGGACAACTCGGGGCAATGGGGGGTATATAAAGAACCAGAAGCTAAAAAGAGAAGAGGAAAATATATCAGACCCTACAATTGACCAATCAGGTGTAAAGTTTATATTCAAAAATAGGAGCTATCGAAATACCTTGGTTCATTGACAGTAGTAGGGAAAAGATGACATGGTCCACAATGACGGTCTGTCAGTTATCGATCACCATTAACAGACCCTTGGAAGACCAATCTTTGTGTGAGGTAGGCAATCCCGTAAACATGATGGTTGAATTTTGAGGCGCAAAGGTGTACCGGTCCATGCCACCGACAAAGTCCGCCTTGGTCAGAGAAAAGAGGTAGAAGAAATCATGAATCATGTGGCATGACTCGTTGACCATAAAGAAAATAATGAAACTTACGACGCACCTAAGGCCATTTGGGGTCAGCTGCATCAAATGCAAGTTACAAAACACACAAATGTAGTGAAGTAGAGGGTGAAAAGAGAACCAGAGGATTCGGTGGTGCTATTCCCCCAGAACAATGCCACCGTGGGGAACATCAACATGGTTAGTTTCCCATAGGGACACGTTCTTAGAGAGGGTCTATAGGTAGACGTCTTGAGGAACATCAGTGTCCTCCCTTAGGCACTGAATCTTATCATCGGAAGGGGATGGACAAGTCATAGTAGTAGATAAGGTTGTGAGCTTGGATTTGGAAGAGAAAGTACTAGAAAATGATTTCGCAAGAGGAGGGAGCGCAAGAGTTCGAGGTTTGAAACTTTGAACCAATAGAGCTGACAAAGACTGTCAAATTGGTATTTAAGTGTTACGACCGTTGACTTCTAAATGAGGTAAGAAAGAAGCCCATGACACCCAAGGAGCCCACTAGAGGCCCAATTTGGAATTTGTTTGTTCCCACCATGTCTTCAAAATGATGCGAACAAAATGAAGAACTGTTTAGGGAGAAATCAAGTGCATGACACATGTCCAAACATACTCCAAATAGGATCCAGAATTACTGTCAGGATCTGATTCAATGTCTTCGCAGAGTCTGATTATGGGACCTCTTACCAGTGCCTAGTTTCGAAGGCGCCTCAGGCCCTCCTCCGAAAAGGCAAACAAAGATTATGTGAGAACTGAGGTCGAGATATCAGCTCCTTAATAACACGAATCTTCTGAATAATGAATCAGACAACCTATTAATTACTTTTTGTTTCTTTAAGCTGGAGAATCATATAGAGTAGAGAAGTTTCAAGATTCTAAGGAGTGGACCGACTAATGAGAAACATGAATGAAATGTAACCGCTATTAGTTTATTTTTCTTGTAATAAAATATTATAAATATGACAAGAAACCCTAAAGCAATGGATCGATTTATTGGATAACCAAGCAGTAAAAAGAGCGTTTATAATCAATCTTCGTGTGTTTTTATTTGATCTTATTGTTTGTTAAGTTAATTGCACAAACAGATTCATAGAAATTGATCGATCAAAATTTGGGCCAAAATTATTCAGTCTCAATGCACTATTGGAGATGATCCAAAACTGATTTGATCGGTTTAGGTTCTTAAAATTTTGAAATCAAATTTTTGAACATGCTTCTGCAGGGCTCGCTATTAACTGAAAACTTAATAAAGGGACGTTCGAACGTCCAACCTGAACCTAGTGAAGAAATGTGTGAAGCATGTGCGACAGCACATTCAATCGTGTAATACAGAAAAACGATGCTCGTACTGAGGTTCGAATGTCTACGCGGGTTTTTCTTTTCTAGACATATTTTAAAGACAAATTCTAGAGTTTGGGAAACCTAATATATAAAAATATGACTTAACCCTTTTAATCAATGATTGGAAACATAAACTCAAAGCCCTAGCTTTAAATTTTCATCTCGTTTCTTTAACTTTTCACTAAACATTTTAGCCTTCCATCTTTTTTAATCAATCTCTCTTCCTTAAAAAAATTCCTTTGTGATTCTCATGAGATTAATAACCATCAAACACTAAACACGGACCAAACCCTAAACCTTTAGTTTTAAAGTGGAGACTGGTTTTTGGAGTTCCGACACTACGAGTTCACGAATTTGATTCACTCAGAGACTTTAGAGGGTTTGAAGAAGGCTGTTTGGTGCAGGCTCGAAGAGATTCTTCGGGTTATTACAATATGAGTATTTGAGTCAGCAAAATTATTACCACATATCTTATAATTATCGTCGTAAGTTTTCTCTAGATAGTGAATAAGGTGGTAACCTATTCTCAACAAAAAGTTTTCCATTTCGTAAACAAATTTGATGTTGAATTTATTTATCGCTTAAATTAATTGCTTTCTTTATATGCTCTTTAATTTCTACAATTGACTTTTGCGCTCTTTAATTATTGCATATATAAAGAGTGGTTTTTTTAGTTAGACTTAAAATTGGTTGAACTTCGCTATAAAAACTTAAACTAGACTTGTCTTATATAGAGTATATTTTTTCCGTAAAATTTTACACCTATTTCCCCATAGGTGTTATAAGGGTCAGAGCCCCATCAATTTACAAAGTGAATTGAATCTCTTAAAACTACTAACAAAAGTTCTTAATAAACCTTAAGAAGTGCAATGTTACAAGTCTATAGTAATCTCATGATAATAACCATTTAAGAAAATTATATAAAACTTGACACAGAGAGTTAGATTAAATTCATATATATATAATAAATTTTTTGTTTTCATTCATTCCGTCATTGATGACTGAACAGGTGAAGGAGAGTAAACCAATGTTGATGGAGGTGGTAATTCTGCTGGTGATGGAGACTTGACTGGTAGACTGGTTATAGTTGAGGTGAAGCTAAGCTAAGGTGAAGATGGGGATGGTGATGGTTGAGGTGAAGGAGAAGTTGGAGACTTTACAGGTAGTGAAGATGTAGGTGGAGTTGGAGATCGGAAACTGGATAGGTGGAGGTGAAGCTAGTGAAGGTGAAGGAGAGGGTGGAGTTTGCCTTGGTGGTGGTAGTGAACATTGAACTGATGGAGGTGTTGAGGCAGGTGGTTTTGATGTCTCAGAATGTTGGTGTCAGCATCGGTGATCACGGTTTTGGCTTCTCCCTAGCTGGTGTTGATGGTTTTGACTGCTCTGGGGCTGGAGCTAATGAAGATGTTTTTTAGCCACTGACAGTCAAAGAAGTGGGTGTTTCTGTTTTTTTCCGCCAGAAATGCAATAGAATCTGCAGGTTTAATGTTCAGCTTAAGTAACATTCCTTTAATGTTTTAACTTTACACATATAACTTGATAACTGATACAATTGCGTACTTTGCCACGACAACTGATACAAAAATCCCACATCTATAAACATAATCACCAAATCCATAACCATATATCTACAAAGAACCAAAACAACAAACACAACACAAACTGGGTAAACCTCTACTCAAAAGTCTCAAACCACTAGCTCATTTATCAATCTGTTTCATGATCAGGGGCAGGCGAGTACCAAGCTGGGAACCTCCCTTTTGTTCTAAGCAATCTCGTGTAAGGAGAATCCGGCATTCTCGCACTGTCTTCTTCCTCTAGCTCTTCCATTGTCTTAGGCAATCCATCCGGGACATGACATGGCCTACTTCCTACTCTCTCAGAACCCAATGGCTTTTCCAAAGCAAACCCATTGGTCTTTCCTTTGTGTATTGATGAAATCCCATGTAAACACCCAATTAAAGATTTCACACCACCTGCTTGCAGAATTAGCTTCTCAACATCTCTTTTCGGTGCGACTTTCTGAAGTACAAATCATTTCATTTGGATACAAAGATCCATTTCACATAAATACCCAGTTGATGAAAGCTCAACTTTGCATAAGGTAATAATTCAAGATAGAACACTATGACCTCATGTAACCGACCCCGCTTTTCCATTTGGTTTCAATGGCGCAGCAGGGGCTGCCCATAAAAATTTTGAAATTAATATTTTAATTTCTTTTTAACAATGGATTTTGTCTTTAATAAATATTTTATTACTTCGACATTCTTATACTTGAGAGTTAACGCTCTTAATTAGTATTATATTATTATATGATAGTTAAGTGTCAAGTTTTTAACACTCTTAATTATTATTGTATTATTATATGATTGACAACACCTCATGAACTAACTGTTCTCAATTTCACTTGCGTGTCAGCGAAACTTGCTTCCATTACTCTTTGAACTTTATTATTATTATTATTATTATTGTAAATTGCAGTATTCTGAATTTAGACCTGTATTTAATTCCATGGCGGATTTGGTTCGGTAATTAATCTACTAATACTTTCAACCACAATTCTATTTAACAGTTGTTCAGTCAATGGAAACAAACAGATCTATTTTTTTTTTAAAACTTCATGTTCTGTTATTAATAATTTATAGTAAATATTTAAAATTACCTCAAGATCTTTCAGCTCAAAGTAAGCTTTCCAGCAACTGTATGAATCATCTCCCTCAAGTGTTGAACAATAATCTGCACAGAAACCACATAAAAAAACACTTAAAACAAATAATAAAACAAAATAAAATAAAATCTGAAAATAAATAAGTGATGAAAATGCACCTGCAAGTTCGTTTTCAGATTTTTCAATCAAGGGGGGTTCTTTAACGGCCCGTTCGAACTTAGTACGGCTAAAAGGCTCGAGTTTTGGAACATTACCAGCGTTGGCCCTTGAAGAACAACACACAACTGAAGCAAATCTTGTTGTTTCAGAAGAAACACATGTTCTTGCACTAAGAATATCTTTAGCTTCCACTCGTAACGGAATAGACAAAGACCCAACAACAATCGACTCTAACATCGTTCCCAAACAGGCTGGTTTCGGTTTCGGTTTCGGTTTCTTTTTGGTTTTGGTTTTGATTTTGGAGAATGGGAAGACATGTACTTAGTCGTAGATATACTTGAGTTGAATGTACGATAAAAGTGTAGCGGTGGGGCCCTCGTTAGTGGATAAGGTTGAGATATTTTATTTTATTATTTTAAAGATTTTTTTAAAACATTGGACGGTTGTGATTTTTTAAGATGCAAATGGTTGTCGTTGATGGGAATGATTGTTTGACAAAACGGTGCGCGGTCCGCTGATACCGTGGGCACTGGCAGTAATTTGGTGGGAAATGACTACTTTCCTTCAAACTTATCCAAAAATAATTTGTTGATTGGCTCCGGGTCCCTACACTTGAATACTTTTTTATAATAAGGATATAATTTTTAATTTTTAATGTATAAAATAGGTTCATGACATCTTTAAAATGACTAAAATGCCCTTAACTTGTCCCTTGACCCTTGGGGATTCAAATTGCAAACTTTGTCCTATGTCATTGTCGAATTTTGATAAAATATATAAATTTGGGGTTAAAATAAAAGCATTTTGAAAATTAAATTTGTTTCATAATTATCACAACTATGCATTAAAATTAAACTGCTCTATGTTTTTCATATTAATTTGGTAAAAGCATACTTTAAATATTTAACTTTGGCGCTAATAGAAGAATAGATTTTTATTGTCATTAAAATCGGGTCTGGAACCTTGGGTATATTTGTTATAAATTTTTAATTCTTAGATTGATGCATATATCTTTTAGGAATTTATACATTATTTTCTTGATTTTTTGTTGATATGTTTTAGTATATAAGAGTTTGATTATTATTGATTTTATTTATTAAAAAACAGGCCTAAAAAATACCTGAGAAAAAGATGGGCCGGGCCGGGCTTTTTCCCATGATTATCGTGCTCCCAGCCCGGTCCATTGCCACACTTAGTATTTGGGATAATTTATTTTTCACATAAATGCATAGACTTAATTGAAATTTTACATGTTTAAATCAATATGATCTTTGGCTGCAAAATTATTATTATCCTACTTGGCGTGTCACAAATTAGGTTATTGACTTCTAACAAATGATTGTAATAGGTGTTTTAATTTGAATGAGATAAATAATTAAAACTAACCAGACTTGTATAAAGTGTTACTTATAAAAAAATACTTGTAATTATGACTTAGTTAAATGTGAATATACTTGTGACTGGGTTAATGTAATTGTAACTAAGTTCTATGTGACTTAGTTAACACATGACTTATATAAAGTATCACTTAGGAAAAAAGTGATTGTGATTGAGATTAGTGTGGTTGTTCCTGTGACCCATTTTAATGTGATTGTCACTATGACTGTGATTAAGCTCTATTTTACTTATTAATGTGACAGTGACTATGATTTTAACATTTGTCATGTTGTTTATTATATGCGATATAACAATTTAGGTGCTAATTTTGATCTTATATCCGAATTTGAGAGAGGTTCATTGATGAAAATTATAGGTATAATGTTAACTATATGTAGAATTTTACATACTGTGATTTAGAGTATTAATTAAAGATATATGAGTGTGTGAAATGACTAATCGGAAATAATTATTTCTTAAAATGTAAATGTTGTTTTTGTCCCTTTCTTTATTCATAAAAATATATTAAAACTGGTACTAATTTTAAAAGTTTATTATTTGTAAATCAATAATATGTAATTTTTTTCTTGTAACACTTTATATTTTGAGAACTATTTAGTTTTCAAATTTAAAATTAAAAAAAAAAATATGGCTTTTTTATATATATAAAAAGAACTCAATTACGATAGAATCTTTGGTATTTAGTCCAAGCCAAAATTAAAAATGTACATTTAGTCATATGAGTGTAAAATTACCAAAAATGATAAGGAATTAACAAATATATATATATATATATATATATTAAACATAAACCCCACGCGCATGTGGTATGTGTGTTTAAATTTTTTCACTTTATTTTTAAATGTAAATATCTTAAAAAATATAAAGTGTTTCATAAAAAATTGATGGGACAAATGTAGTAGAAGCGTATCGGCGGGGAAATTGACTTTTAAAATAATTTTCAGTCCGAATTAATTAACTGATATCATATACATCTAATTTATTTATATTTTGCCCTAATATCAAATATTGAGAGTGATTATGTATAAAAACTTGGGACAAAATTTTCGAAAATAATTTTCGCGATCACACATTAACCAATTTACTGGTTCACCGAACCGAATGATTAGGATAACCAGACAACTGGTTCAGTTGAGGGATCGGACCAGCTCACTGCTACAGTGGTCCAATTATTGTAGCAGTGGCTGAACACTATAATTTCAACAAATTATCATTTTGCCCCTTATTTTGTCGAAAATTCTCAAAATGCTTCCGGAACGATTTTGAAAATTATGAAAATTTTTCTACACATTAAACGCACTACTATAGTAGTCCGAGTATTGTACCAATGACCAAATAATCGTAATTTCAGTAAATTATGATTTTGTCCCTAATACGATATTTATGGAAAATTCCAAAATCGCTTCCGAAACAATTCCAAAAATTCCGGGAAATTCTCTTACGCATTATTACACATTCAATTTCACTTTCAACATCTCATTTTCACATATTAGCCATAATTGAATTAATTACATAATTAATCAAATTAATCTCCCAATTAATTCAAAATCATAGAAATACAAATCTCTAATTACCAATTGAGAGTCAACCACCTTAAAACAACTCAAGAATAATTTTAGATCATCAAGCAGTGGCTTAAGCAACTCTGGAATGGCAATTTGTGTCTTACACCATAATTTGACCTAATTATACTTAATTAGTCAAAATAATTTTACATATGCATCAAAGGCTTCGTATTAGGGTTTTTAAAAATCAATTAACACCAATTAATGAGAAAACCTCAATTATATCATATATAATCAATTGGAAACATAAAAAAATAATTCCAACTTAATATAATTAGAAATCATCTTAATTTCTGCAATTTAATTACATAATTAATCAAATTAATCTCCCAATTAATTCAAAATCAAAGAAATCCAAATCCTTAATTACCAATTGAGAGTCAACCACCTTAAAGCAACTCAAGAATAATTTTAGATCATCAAGCAGTGGCTTAAGCAACTCTGGAATGGCAATTTGTGTCTTACACCATAATTTGACCTAATTATACTTAATTAGTCAAATTAATTTTACATATGCATCAAAGGCTTCGTATTAGGGTTTTTAAAAATCAATTAACACCAATTAAGGAGAAAACCTCAATTATATCATATATAATCAATTGGAAACATAAAAAAATAATTCCAACTTAATATAATTAGAAATCATCTTAATTTATGCAATTTAGGCTTTGATATTTTCCAATTGTTTTATACCTTCTCTAATTTGGGTGAATTGATCAAACCCTAATAAAAGCCTAATTTTTCTCTCTCTTGAACTATTTCATACTTAAAGTCTAAATATAAAACGAAAAATAATTTTTCATTTCATTTATATATGGCCGAAAATGTTAGGGGTGGCAAAACGAATCCTAAACGAATCGAATCAAAATGTGATGGATTCGTATTCGATTCGTTTATTAAACGAATCGAATACGAATATTCGTTTAGTCAATGATATTATTTAATAAAATAATTTACCACAATTGATTTACATTAATTCTTCATAAATATATACATATGAAATATGTAATTAATATATTTACTAAAAATATCTCACCAAATATCAAAAATATACTTTTTCTATGATAATTAGCTATAATTTCTCGAATTTTAATTGAAAATTAACAAGAACTAGTAAATAAAAATAATTAAACGAATAAACGAATCAATAAGCTTAAATTCGTATTCGATTCGTTTAATAAACGAATCGAATCGAATTGACTCATTTATTAAACAAATCAATTTTTCAAACCCGTATTCGCTTTAAAGCGAATCGAATCGAACGAATAAACGAATCCTGACCCAAATTGCCACCCCCTAGAAAATGTGGTATATATATGAGAGGGGTATTTTGATCATTTTTATAAGTTAAATTCACGGCTAAAATAATGCCATGTTTGTCACAAGTATATGGTCATTATTTTACCATTTATCAAGCTTATTATATCAGTTTTTTTTCTAGAAAAATCTAATTATTCTTTATAATAAATAATTATTAAATCAATTAACTTTTGATTGATTAAATAATTATTTATAAGCATGTGTCAAAATTCAATTACCTAATGTGTATCTAATCAAATTATTTATCATACACATATATACATTAAATATAAAAATTACCTCAACATGCATGTGTAAAATTATGAATAATCCATATTATTCGTAATTAATTGCCCAAACGGTCTACATGTATGCTTTATTAGTAGGACTCTCGAGATTCAGATATATCTGTCATGGAACACATTCCATGTCCATAATTCACCCACTTGCAAATTATGACGACCATAAATAATTGTACTAAATCATACAAGTCGAGGTCTAGGCATACCTATAGTCCTTCGGTCATAGGTATCTGAACTTTACCGAAGATATAGATACAATATCAAATCTCCATAGGGTGCAATCCAAATATGTCGCGATATGTTCGTGAACTCTCAATCAACATTCGGAACTCCCTTCTAAAATATATTTGTTGCCACATATTTTAAAGATCACGAAATGAACACCAAATCCTATACACATGACTTATGGATCCTTTCTGGATATATCATAGGATATCATGAGCATCAGTTCACACCCAAAAAATAAATAGAGGTCTGGTCTAGATTGATCGGTGACGTGACTGTTATCAAAGTGTGGAGTGTCACTCATACAACCACATTGGTATCTCAAGTCAAAGGACTATATCCATTACTTGACTCGAGAAGATTCATATTGATGTTAGTGTGTCATCTATTAGGATTACTTCCGATGAGTAAACACCTACATCTTTATACGAGTCTCCCAAGACTAATGGATCATTGGGATAAACCACTAGGCTAAGTCTCGATATGCGTCATGTACTTGTCTGATCAGCAGATTTTACTAACTGACCCATGTCAGTAAATTTTGATCATGAACTTTATTTGAGAATATACCACAGGTAGTGACACCTCCCACTGTCAATTACAAGTCACGTTGTAATTGTATGACTACTTAATATTCTCTGGATCGTTTCTTTAATATATACATTACTAAACATCCGTTAGTTTTGATCTAAACTAAATTAGATCGAATATGTATATAAAAAACAAGAGGTGCTACTATTAAATAGGTAATATTATGCAAAAAAAAAATAATTTTTTATATTCACGCACATGTCATAAATATGATACGGATTGGCGCAAATGAACATGTGAGTAATAGAGCTTGACGTCAGCTTTATTAGTGAATGTTATACTTTACATGATTTTCGAAACTTTAAGTTTTTTACATCTAAGCGTAAGTTAGCTTAAATTTCGAATTTTTGAACTTATATGAGTATGGTTTTTATTTGTTATGTTTTCATGATAAATAACCCAAGTACGTGTTATATCTCAAGAATCATGGCGGTTTATACATGTTTGATGCGATATATGATTATGTTTTATAAGTTTATGTTTCATGATTCAGATTTGTTATAAGTTTATGTATGAAAGTCATGTTATTAGTGGTTTATGATTACAAGTATTAAATAGTTTTCAAACACCAATAGAGTGTCATCCCCTCATGTATAGCTACCCGAGTATGTTCATGATGTCTAATAGTTCATAGAACCCTTTTAGGCTTATTTATGTTCATGTTCATGTTTCCCCTGCTTATGCGGTGTTAGGTTCCCTCTAATTAGGTTTCAAGTCAACATGCTATGATACTGGTGACGATTTCATGATAGCTATTGTGATTACATTTGTCTAATCTTTTATAATTAAACTTTACGTTCAAGTGTTCATGTTTTTCCAAAAAAAAATTATTTGCACAAAATCAGCTTTGCAAGTTATACTTTAAGTTATCATTTAAAAGCGTTCACTCACTAGGTTGTTCCCTTGACTTACCCTACAAACCTCTCAATTTCTAGTTGCAGGACTTGCAAATAGCCACTTTTTGGTGAGGATTTTTTGTCAGATTTGCCAATTTAGAGAGGATGGATACCAGCAGCAGTCTTAGGGGATGCATTGTCATGAGGCCGAATAATGTCATTTAAATGGATCATGTTATGTAAGGTTATTTTTGGTAACTCATATGTAGTAAATGCCAATCATGCATATTTATCAAAAATTTTATTATCGGATATGATGTAAGTAATGTATATACATGTGCAATCACGATAAGACAAGTTATATAATGTCATGCATGTCCATGTTAAAGGCTTATGAAGATAATGCCATTATCTTCTGCCAGTCATGTCTCTGATATACTGAGATGTGAAAAAATTGGTATCTGAGCATTATTTTAAAGGTATGTGACTGCAGTGGTAGGGTTATGATGTATTGCATATAAAGTATGTTCAGGATACTCGTCTGTAAGGTATCACCCTTCCAAGTTCTATCGGTTCCAAGTAAGCTTTCTAATATATATAGTTAGAATTCCTTATATATTAAGTTGTTTGATTTCTTTTCTATCATTGGAATAAAAATTTATAACTTTCAAAAGATGCGTGCTTATTAGGGCAAACCCAATAACCTCGTCTATGGGAAAGATTCTTTGGGACCCCAGAAACTAGTATACAAATGTAGGACAACTCTTGAGGAGGGTAATTTTGTCTGAGGTATAAAACACATGCAAGAACCCATGGATAGGTTGGTGAAATTACTGACCCGCTAATGACAACAACAACAGCCTCCAGCGAAACAACTACTCACACCTACTTCAGCGCCCCTACCTAAGGACGTTCAATCATCCAGTCAAACCCCAAATGAACCGAAACAAGTAGTGATTGCGTCACTTTTGACTTTCGTAAGATTCATCCTCCTACGTTCATAAGCACAGAATTTGGTACAAATTCATATGGATTCATCGAAGAATTCAACAGAGTATATCTGTGGCACTTAGCTGCACACTAGTCAGATTAGTCATAATTGAGAGCGTTCAGCTGAGAGATATTTACCATGAGTGGTTTACTCCCATTGTTGTTAAGTGAAGTGCGTCAGACCCACCCTTAACTTATCTAGAATTCAATTAATCAGGCCTTCTGGATCGTTTCGTGTCCAAAAGCATTCAGGATCAGGGCCCCAGAGTTCGGGCATTTAGAGCTAGCACAACAGATAACAGCTACAAAATATGACATATGTTTACTAGATCTTCATATTAAGTTCCACACTTAGTGAGCACAGAAAAGCTAAAGATGGAAAGATTTGTCAATGGTTTGAAAGACTAACGGTATAAATCAATAAAAATATCAGACTTAACCACTCATGCGGATATTTGGACGATGTCTTACAATTGCAAATGCTATTAAAGGAAAGTCAAGCCAAGAAAGAGAGAATCCTGAAAGAAATGCAAGACAGAAATATCTGAGAAAATTTCAGTCAGGCGGATACAGCAAGGCTCAAAGTGAGCCTATATATCAGAATATTCATCTTAAGAAGAATGTGTCCATAAGTAAGGGACCGAGTTAGAAACCAAGGTCTGATGATATTTTTCAGACGACCCCTTCAGCAACAGCATTTTAGTAAAATTACTTTATATGTCAGACGTTTCGGAAAAGGGCATCCAGGGCAATGTAAGAAATGAAAAGTAAATGATGTTTATTTTAGATGTGGCCAGCCATGCTGGTGGTATGTGTTGTAATTCACTTAAATGCACATTAGATAACACTCATGCATAATTCATAAATAAATGTAGATATAATAATCATGCACTTGATCAATATTAACTAAAATATTAATTGATAGGAGGAAAAAATCTTACTGTCAGTGCAGATATGACTAGTAGACACAATGTCTACCCACTACTCTCTCCGGTTATCAACCAAGTTGGCTTCTGTCACAACTGCTGAAATGTTCATCTTTAAAATTTCATCAGTCATCAACTCATCTTCAGTGACATGGGCCTCATTTTTATTTTTCTTGTCCCTATTCAGAGACTTATTATTTCTCTAGTCTTTTGCCATATGACCGCTTTTCCCACAGACGTAGTACTTCCCTTTGAACTTCTTTTTTCCTTGGAAGAATCAGCTCCAATGTTCTTTCTTTTTTTTGCTTTTTTTTTAGTCTTGTAGTTAGCCTTCTTAGACTTCCTGTTGTCCTATTTGATTCACAATCAAACTCCTAAATCTTCAAGACTCATATGTTTCTTCTTGTGTTTAAGATAACTTCTGAAGTCCTTCTATGATAGAGGTAATTTTCTCAATGATTGTGGCAACCTGAAATGTCTCACATAGTTTCATTCTTTCATCCAATATTTCATGAATGATCCATTACAGTTCTCCCAACTGAGACATTAACGTCATTGAATCTACCATTTTGTAGTACATGAATCTAACCACAATAAATTTCTTTTATCCGACATCTTCTGTTTTATGATTCTTCTCAAATGATTCCAATAGAATCTTTACAAAAATCATGTATTGGTACATATTGTACAAGGTATTTCCCGGACTGCTTAAGAGGTAGTTCTTATATAAGAAGTCACCTTGCGACCATGCATCAACTCGCAGTTGCCATGCCGCTTCAGTTTCTCCCTCCATATGACCCGAATGAGTTTCCTTGAGAAACTTAGCCAATTGCAGTGTAGTCAAGTATAACAATATTTTACTCTACCACTGTTTGAAGTTTGTTCCACCGAACTTTTTTCTCTCCATGAGCAACTAGTACCGTGATATTTTCACTAGCCATGTGTAACTGAAAATTGAAACGGTTACCAATAAGTCTACACAAAATAAATTACTTAATGATTAATTTTATGATATGTGTTACACTAAAAATCCACTTGTTATTATATTGGATAGTTGTAACATCCCTGATCCGGGAGATGTTACCGGCAGGGAATAAGCAGTACTATTCCTCTGAGCCTCTGACTTTCCCACCATAAAATAATAATAATACTCTTTTATTAATCAAATTCTTAAACACGGGACCAACGCCCAAACTCATCAACATAAAATATAAACTTAATATTTATGACTGTAAATTTAATAACATTTGCTTACAATGACTATCACATTACTCAAGACTTATACATGACTTCTGAATGACTCTGATTGGACTCTCATTCCTTTTGAATTGAACTGGAGGACTCTATACCCTAGTGACTGCATCAGTATCTGTCCTACCGAACTCATCCTCCGCAAATACTTACGAAACAAGGAAACTGAAAGTAAGGGGGTTAGATCGTTGTAAGATCTAAGTGAGTGGACGAAAACTGAAATGCTGATGTAAAATCATTTGATTCTAAAATCAAAGTTTCAAAAATAACTTTTTTTTTTAAGAAAAAACTATTTTTTTTGAAAACCTTGTCTGAAATCTCTTTTATAAAACTTGTCTTTCTGACCTGCTTTCTGAAAACCGTTTCTCAAATCTGATCTTTGTAAATCGTTTTCTGGAAATCTGATATATGGAAACTGGTCTGTATCTGAAAACTTGACGTATGAGGGCGTTACGTATCGTTGTCCCCCCATACACCTAACTAGAGCCAGGAATGCAAAACCATGACCTTGGGGCGTTACGTATCGTCGTCCCCCAAAGAATGCCACTCCTATCCCTGAAACTAGTGGTATTGAGGCGTTACGTATCGCCGTCCCCAAAGCCACTGAACTTGAACTGTGGGTGCGGATCTATGCTACCCTCCAAGCTCTGAAATTAGGATCTATGGGCATTTGTCATCCCTAGTCCTGAACTAGGATCTAGGGGCGTTACGTATCGCCGTCCTCCCAATCCTCTACATGTGCAGATGTTCTCTATCCGTCAATTCCATGTCTGTACAAGTTATATACTGAGGTGGGTTTTTGCCCCATGCCTCGAAAAACCATGAAATCAAAATCTGTAAATATTTCTTTTTCTCAAACGTAACTTTGCGTGAAATAACTATAATGAAAATCATCTAACGCCCTATAGCGTAAAAATATAAGTCTGAAACAAAAATAACAAAATAAAAGTCAATTTAAAAGAAGAGTATCCACTCACAGTCTTGGGGTTCCGCTACCCTTTCTTCACTATGCTGAAGAGCTTGTGGTTCCTACGATGATCTATCATTGATAATTTCGATTAGAAAATGAATTAAGAATGTATAGATCAGAATCAGGTTAAATTTTTCTATTCAAATAAGGGCTATCACTCTGAGGCATATCGTACGTATATTATAACGTAATATATACATATGAGTTGATACGAGACTCTTAGGGTAGCCTCTAACGTGTTCGGGTAAAACTGGGATGGCTTAAAACTAATTCGGGCAATATTTTGATCATGGATCGCTACGCAGGGCATTGTGTGTCGCGACGCGAATCAATCAGAAACGTGCTCTGAATTTTGATGTTCTCGTCGCGATGTAAGTTTCTTGCCCGTCGCGATGCGTGCAACCAAAAACAGGTCACCACAAGTTACCCAGAATGCGTCGCGATGCACGGTGATTCGCGTCGCGACGCAAGGCCAAAATTCAGGCCCGAAATCCACTTCTTCGTGACCTTATGCCCAGACACACTTTCCTTCTTCCATATTTCAACTTTTATACAACAATTATATATTCACCCATAATAAAACATCATCAAAGCAAACTTTAAATTTCTTAAATCCAAAAACCCATAATTAACTCAATACCCCAAATTTTTTATTCCCACTCAACACCATCCATTTTCATACTTATATATATTCATTGAACACATTTTCTAATATGCTCCTAACACCTATATATCATTATATCAACAAAACAACTCAATCTAAAATTTGGGTCAAATTACTTTACCTCATATTTGTTGAATTTTTCCTCATCCTTCAAGTCTTATGGATGCCAACCCTTCTCTTTGCTTCTTTCCTCTTGTTTCTTTCTTCTTCTTCTCTTCTTCTTCTTCTTCTCTTCTTCTTCTTCTTATTCTTCTTCTTCTTCTCTTCTTCTTCTTCTTCTTCTTCTTCTTCTTCTTCTTCTTCTTCTTCTTCTCTTCTTCTTCTTCTTCTTTTTTTTTTTTTTTTTTTTTCTTCTCACACATTTTCCCCCCTCTTTCTTTTCTAATTGTTTTTTTGTGAAATGGTAAATAATAACCCCTTTTTATACTTTGACTTGTTTGAAATTGGTAAAGGTAGAGAAAAGTTTGGAAATAGGTAGAAACTTTGAGACTTTTCTAGAATGGCCCCCCAATACTATTCATCCAAATATTTCTGTATTTTTTTACTTATTTCTGGTTTGAATTTAGAAAACTATTCAACGTGAAAGTCATAGATCTCGATCTCAGCTTTCCGAAAATATAAAATTTATAAAAATTGGAGTTCGTATGAAAAAGTTATGGCCAAAATACCATAGGCTGTTCGGAATGAAATATCTTAGAATCTCGAATCGAACTTCCGAAGAATTTACCGATTGTCCCCAAAGTCGTTCCATAAGTATATCTATGTCCCAACGTAATTTATGTTATGATACCTTCATCCCGCAATACCACAGTACTATAATGTAACAGTAGTAGAACTACCAGTCGTTCAATAGTAATAAAAATTAAATCAAATAATACAAGTTTTGGAATGTGTGACTAAAATCTCTCATGATATATGGAAAAAGGAAAATTTTCGAAGGATAAGGGGGGTCCAGTGTAACCACTTAATTTCTGCTCTCTTAGGCTTTATCGCCTTAGTGTCAAAATTTCCTTAATCACTTTCTTAATAGAAAACCTTAGGCATTCATTACTAGTGTTACACTTTAATTCTCAACAAAAGTACAACAAATTATATTACTAACATCAAATTTATCACTAAAATTATTGTGTTAATGTGTGATAATTGAATATACAATTATTAATTTAAATCTATAATAACCACGTTTATAGATTTATTATATGATTTTCCTAAATTAATATTTAATAACATAAGAGATGAATTCACATAGTCACATGCAAATTTACCACATATTGAATCTACTACATATGATAATTGAATTATTTTATAATTAACTAATGTCTATATCACCAAGTTTCACATTTATAATTTGTGTACAATATATGACAATTGACAAGTTAATTAACTAGATACTTGATAAATCTAACTAAATGATTTTATCATGTATGCTATTTTTTTCCAAAATTAATTTATGTTTGAATTTTCATTTATGTCACGTTCGTTCATTCGTTCAAATGAATCATTCCAGAGAATTTACGTTCGTATAACGTTTGCTACCATGTTCAAATGAATCATTCTAGAGACATAATGTTCTAGTAACATTCATCATCTCGTTCAAACGAAAATAGGAACAATGAATGTTTATCACGCGTTCAACAGACGTCCGAACGACATTACGTAATTTGGTTACACTGAACACGTTTTTGACATTTTTCAGTGCATAAATGCATGAATCATGCATAAATCAGAATGAACAACACAAATATGATAATAAGTTCTTAAGATTGTTGGCAGTATGTGTTGTAATTCACTCAAAACTGCATATTAGATAATACTCATGCATAATTAATGAACAAATGTAGAGTCAACAATCATGCACTTAATCAATATTAACAAAAATATTAACAAAAAAATAGAAAAAACCTAGAAATTTTATGTAGTGTGTAGATTACTCCAAGTCAAGTTTTACTATGTCCTTAAGAACTTATTAGCCCCACCTCGGTGCACTACGGATCTATGGCTGATGTTCTCCCAAGATTCTTGATGACTTCTTGATTAAAGGGCACTCTTTTTTATCAAGAACATGAACTTGAAAATGGTGGAAACTTTCTTCTTCTTTTGATAAGCCTTAAACATTTTTAATATGCCTAAGGACAAATGAAAGAATTCAATGCCTAAATGAGAACTCAATGACCCTATTTATAGACATAGATGGTTGTCTTTGTAATGGAACCTTTATGTTAAAGTAAATAATCCTTTAAGGGATATAACCCTTTAAGAAACCCTTTCAATTTAAAAGTTTATGTCATTTCACATTAAAGGATTATATCATTTCATAACATGTCTTTTCAAAAGATATCCTATAAATACACTTATTATTTGGAAAATTTCCCACAGGCCAATCCATAAGATCATAAGTAATAATCAGCCCCCAATCCTCTCTAATTCTAGCGAGACAACATCAACAATAGTGCCAGCACGACCCAACTTAGGCTAAGGGTACTATGACAATGGTCAGACATCTAGCACAGAAAGCAGACTTCAGCAGACATGTACCATATCAAAATTATTGATTTGGAAACCCAGGATGTTCGAACATCAAATACCATGGTTACAGTTAGGCAAAGAAGCAGAGGTTTTAGATACGCCTCTCATACTTTCCAATCCACTATGGCATATAATCCCAGTAGATAAGGTTAGCGGTTTATGTGCAGTTCAGTTGAATGCAGAGAGAAGACTATTATGTTCCATGTTCCACAAAAGTTACTGGAGTTTCTATATCAGTATGCTTTATTTTGGAGCTGATAAGTTTTTTATCTGGTTTTAAACTTGACTCTTATTTTTGTCTCTCTACAGATATAGAAATTTTGAACTACTACATCGACATCTGATGAGTGCGTATAATATACACTTTTCAAGTGTATTTATCATTAATTTACCTTTAAATTATGTTCTTGAATGCGTTTAGTGCACTAATTTTCATTGTTTTATTGTCTAGGACACATTATGTTAAGAATTGAGTAACAAGGAGTGAATACCCCGACATTCCCTATTTGCACCAGTGACTTTCTAATTTGCGCAGCCTTCGGTTGTTTCGCCATAACGTTTTCATATGATTTACAAATAAGATAATTAAGTTTTTTTGGAAAGAAGACTCAATTATCTACAACTTTTTACCTTATGTCGAAGACTTAATCGGACTTAATAATAGTTAAAATTGAGCTTGAACCTGCAAGTAATGTATTGTCGCGTCAATGGACTTTAATTGTCCTGCCAATAGAGGTCAGAGAGCGACATCGATGTGGAAGACTCCTTAATTGAATAAGAAACTTGGTTTTTATGATATCTATAAAATGAGAACGTATAAGGTTACTTGAGATAAGTTTTTGAGGAGGAAAATAAGCCTCTTTGGAGGCTAAACACTCTCTAAACACAACAATAATTTAAGAACTACCAAGAACAAGAAAGTCAAATAAGGATTAAGAAGAGAAAATTGAAGAACCTGAAGATTGAAAATTGACATTCAAGATTTATTTATTTAATCCATTTTTTTATTAATTCTTTGTTATTTATTATGTTGAATACCATGATAAATTTGTTTATCTTCTTCATCATGAACTAGATCTCATTCTATGATTGAAATTGAACCCAATATGAATCTTTATTTATTGAATCTTTTTATCATTGATTTGTGACCATCTATTTGGATTATTTATCATTCTCTATGCTTAATGTATCCTATTGCTTGATCACCACTATGATAGATGTGGTAAACCCATGCGAACTTGGAAAAAGAAATTTTGGTTTAGCCTTTGGAATTGATAATATATGATCTGATTCTATTGAATAGATTTCCAAGCAGTATTGAAATATACATGTAGGGCATGTGTAGCAATAATTAGAAACTGATCATAATGAGTTTGGTTTAGATTAATTATCATAGGAATATAGGTAATTGAACTAAGTTGGGCATTTCTACTCGATCAGTGGAAGAGACTTATAGATAACTTTGTGCTCTAGATTAATAATTCATTATATTTTATCCATTATAAAGAGAGTAGAGAGATTTAAGAGATTATTGTGGGGAAGTTGTGATCTTAGGTTCTTCGTACCTTGTTATTTTCTCTTGTTTAAATTTTCTTTTCTTTTCCTTTGGTTTTGTAGTTAATACCTCTTTATTCATAAACACTAGTCTAAATAAGGTTAATTTTGATAAAACTTTATTATTAGAAGTAATAAAAATTCCTCGTGGGATCGATATTTTTATACTACTTGTGCAATACGTGCATTTGCGTTCTATACAAAATCGCAATCAAGTTTTTGGCGCCATTGTCAAAGAATTGTTTATTTTTATTAGTATTAGAGTAATCAATCTTAATCTTTGTTAGGACTTCTTTTAATTTTTTTTATTACTTTAGTTTCTTTTTATTTTTGTTTTTTAGGTTTTCCAAATAATGGAATACCAGTGGGCGACGAGAGAACCAAGAGCTTTAAAAGGTCATGTTACACCCTATTTTGGTGGGATAGAGTACATGTTGGAAGATATTTATAAAAAACTTAAGTCCTAAAGACATAGTACTTGTTGACAGAAATTTATGAAATACTTGTGATATTGAATGCTCAAGCATTTCATAATAAAATGATGAGTTGTGAGATGTGTAGGGCAACCACTCTAATGATCATTGCACATTCAACTACAACCTATAATGGAAGAACCGTCCTAACTTTGCTTGGAACAATACTCGTGGACAAGGACAACAAGAAAGATGCAATCCTCCCTTATGATGCCAGCAACAAAATATTGGACAAGGGGTATGAGAAGAAGAATGCTTAGAGGAAGTGATCGCAAACATGTTCAAAAAGAAATAAGCTAAATATGATGCCATTTTTTAGAGCCAGTCGTTATCCTTGAAAATATTGGAAGCCCGAGTGAGATAGCTAGACAACAATGAAAGCTCTATACCACAAGGTTCATTACCTGTGACACTAAAGAAGACCTATGGAATCAAGAGATTAACAATGACACAATAATAAGGTGAAAAGCAGAGCCATATATAAAGATTGAGATTTCTATTCAAGAACCTGAGCCAACGGAGTCTAGAATTGATCTAGAGAATCCTCCATTCATTGAGAGCTTTTATGAGGAAGTTATAGAAAAAAGAGTTAGGTAAGAGCAGTTATGTGAGTTTATTAAAAATCTCACGATACAAAGGAAACACATCACAACATGGGAAGCTATCATAATTGATATCGCTATAAGCTTGACATAATGACATAACCATTCCAAGTCAAACACCCTACAAGACCTCCTGATAGATTATCCTTCCATTCTAGACCTTCTAAAGATAAAAGTTTGAAGAAGGTGGCAGAAGCACAAAGTAGAGAAGATTTATATTTGTCATCCCATGTTTGGAAGAAGAGCTTGAATAGTTATGCTCCTGGCACTGCCCTATCTAGGACGTCTAAAGCCACATTGAAGCCTTCTTGAAGAAATTTCTTTAGAGAAAACATGGCTAAACACTATAAACTAAGCACTTTTTGGAAGGCAACCCAAGCATTTCTAATTTCTCTTGTATTTTATTTTATTTTTATTTAATTGGTTGTGTTATTTTACTTATATGTTATTTATCTTTCCATTCAAGACCTTCTAAAGATAAAAGTTTGAATAAGGTGGCAGAAGCACAAAGTAAAGAAGATTTCTATTTGTCATCTCATGTTTGGAAAAAGAGCTTGAATAGTAATGCTCATGGCACTGCCCTATCTAGAACGTTTAAAACCACATGAAGCCTCATTGAAGGAAGTTCATCAGATAAAGTCTGGATAAACTAAGCGCTT
>SKCR01041297.1:0-79902 GCA_019454045.1 Zanthoxylum bungeanum
ATGTGTTTTATATTTTAAAAGTTCTCATTGGCAATCAAATAACTATTTTTTTTTTTTGTCAAAAACCCTATTTTTAAAAGTTTTGATAGTAAAAACTCTACTTAAAGAAATTTTATCTAAAAGTTATATCAAATGAAACTTTAATCTTTTAATTTCTTAGCACTTAACTAATTTTTTTTCTATATAATATTGATAAATTAAATATTTTATCATCAGATTTTTGAGAATGGATAACTCACTCATAGTGATGTGTCATCCATGAATTTCCTTTGGAAAATGAAACATATTATTGTCTGAATTGGAAGTCCAATTATTCCTCGAAAATAGGAATAATTCTGCAGTAGTATTATCTTTACTATAAACGATAACAAAAGTGGACGTCAATTTAAGCATCTACCCATTTTTGCACGGGTCCTTTTCTATCACCATTACAGAAAGATCAAAAGATCAAAAGATGCCCCGAATTATTATTATTATTATTATTATTTTTTGCAAGCGTTAGAGATCCCGTCATCAATCCACTTAGTTTGAGCTTAATCATAATAAGTAAAATCTCTGGTCGTCTCAAACTGTTACAAGAAATATATCCATTGGACTTGAACTTATGACCTGACAATCAAATCTTAAATTTTTTGCCACCAAGTCATAGTCATTAGGGGCGCTTCACACATAGTTGATAAAACACATACCATTGCAATTCCAAGCCACACATTTTTTTTCGACTTATAAATAACGTCAATATTATTTAGTACAAAAAATTTGAATTCATCTTATTTTCGCCTATGATTTAGAAATTATTCACTTTTCTATCTGATGTTAAAAAAATATAAATTATCTATTCAATTTTGGAAAAATAATTCATTTCTATCTCATAGAAATAAAAAAGTAAACACATTTAAATATTCAGATGGAAAAATGAACGATTTCAAAATTTTCATAACAAACAGTATTTACGCTATTTAAAAGATGAAAAATGATACTTTCCTTATAAAAAAATTTCCAAAGAGTCGATTTATATTATTGAATTGAATGGGGCATGTGTAGAGATGACAATTTCGCCCACAAACCTGTTGAAAACACGCATGCACCGAAAGCCAAAGTGACAGCCACCGAAAGCATGAAATCATGCATGCAAGCTGTGTGTGTGTAAGTTGGCAAACCGCGTGACACTGTTCACGCGGTTTGATCACTATAAAATGGAGTTCCCAGGCCATTGTAATTCATCCCAAAGTATGTATAAGCTCCAAGTAGAGAGCTTGAGAGTGTGAGATTTTTTGTTAAGTTTCTAGTTGTAAACTTGTGTAATCTATTCTTGTAGTAATAGAAATACAATTCGGTTTTTCCTCAAATACACTCTAAAGTGATCGGTGAATCACAACAAAACCCGTAAAAATCCGCCCGCAATGGGTAGGATTTGGTAAATATATAAACAGATTTGGTTCGGGTTTGGTAAATTAAAACAAAATCCGCTGCGGGTTTTTGGTACAAGTTTGAAAATTAAGCAAAACCCGCGGTAAAATTTTTTGTTTTATATTTTTTAGGGTAAAGAAAATTCACTCATATAAAAGGACTGTAGTTAACTTTATTATTATTATTTTAATTGTTTCTAGTTTTTTACTGGTTTAATTTGTAGTTAGTATGTTATTAATTTCTTTTTGTCAACTTTATCATTTTTTTCAATTGCTTTTGGTCTAGTATTCTGTTTAATATTTGCGACTTCATATTGACTTCAAATCAAACTCCACTTATATGTGAAGAAATTATAGATGGTTTAATATTATGTTTAATTTGGTTTTCATATTATAGATGAAAAATATTCTATCACGGGAAATTTATTTTTATATGATATTTTTAAAACGCGCAAAAAATCTGATAAGTACCAATGTATGTTTGGTAATTTATTTTTATATGCGGGTGCGGATTTGATAATGAAAATTAAAACCCGCCATGGATATGATACGAATTTGATAATTTATTTACATATGCTGGTAAGGGTACGATAATGACAAATTCACATCAAACCCTACATCCTTAGACATGTGTTAATCTGAAAAATGAATTGAATGAATAGTCTATTATTCAATTAACGTCGACAGAATAAATAACATGATGCATGCAATGCATGTTTTGAGTTTGTGATTTGTGGACAGTAGAGAACCACAGTTTTAAGAATCTGTTTGAAAAACTGCAAGCGATTGCTTGAAGCTAAATCTTGCATTTTGAATCTTCAATTCTAAAATAATAATAATAATAATAATAAAAACTTCCAAGTTTTTTATTTTTTCCAATTTTGATATCAATTTAATCTTTCTATCATTACTTAATTTGTGACCTTTAAACTTAAACATACAACTTTCAAGATAGTTGTTAAAATTGAACCACCCATAGTATATTAATAAAATAAAATAAAATAAAATAAACAAAATTAATTATTACTGTAGTATTGTTTTTATTTTTTATTTATTTTTTTTATGCGTTGTATAAGTACCTAAAATTAAGTACAGTAACATATAACACACATGATTCTTGCAATTTATGACTTTTTTTTTTTGGAAACGTTGGAAACTGTGTTGCTTTTAACTAACCTCTTTATCTATTACACATGCAAATCCTCATATTTATTTACATGTGTGTGTGTCAATCTAAAAGCCAAAACATTCAAACCACGCAATGTAAGAATTCGAATATCACAAAGTGCATCGTTTAACATCAAATCTATTTTAATCACGTGAAACATACATTAATTCATATATTTATACTTTTATTACGAATAAACATCTTTGAAGTATTAAACAAACTTTCTTCTACTCGATTACAAACTATCTTTTAATTCTGATAGCCTTACAATAACTTAACATTTATGACTTATACACATTCACCCATAACAGTGCGAAAATCATAAGTTACTTCTCTTATATTCATGCAAATCTCATTTTCAGAGTTCTTACTTGGAGACATGTCCATCATCAAAGATTTCCAAACACATTCAGTCTCTTTTACAATATACATACATACATTAACAATCTTCTCATACACACATATATATTCAGAGGTATACATACAATCATCGTGTAGCTGATAACGAAGCATACACAACAGTCAAAACATCAAGGAACACACAACCAAAACAACACATACATATGAGCTGACTTACGCATACAATGCTCGTACGGAACTCATTACATATTTTAGAATAGGTATGAGATGAATGTCGTTCGAACGGATTTCTAACCAGCTCGACTACTAAACCACGAAACTATTAACCAATTACATACACACATGCACATATAACACATAACACAACTCATAGCACGATTTCTCATACGCAAGAACATACATGACACACACTCCAAGTCACCATTCAAATACCCATATACATACATATATCTTAAACATATAAATATACATCTCTCTTCGAATTCGGATACCATACCATATAATAATCCTCATGTATTTTACTTATCGATCAAACATATTTGTTTTCCAAAATTCTTATCAGGAAACATTCCTGGCATAGAAACTTACTAGTTAAGACATGCTTATTCATAAAACGCATCTTTTCCTTCACGTACCATAACCATTCAGAAAAAGCTTAGCTTATATCAACTTCCCGTCACTCTTAATCCCCCAAACACCACATAGACAAATCGCATATATCAGTTAACAAAGAACTTATCGAGATACCGTACACCAGAGATACCGTACACAAACACATACTTATACAAATTCAGAAACCATAACTTTTTCCCACTTACCGATCTTATATACTCAAGTCATACCTTATCTTATCATTTCATACATATACAAATATGTATCCATATACTTATACATATACATATTCATTCACTTACACTTATGCATACCATTATAGGTTCATACATTGACATACATCAATAGACATCTGTATAAACATTGAGTTCATTTCATATCTTCCTTCATATCATATCAATAACAAAGTTCCATACTTGTGGTGGTCGATTATCCTAACCATATGTATGCTCAAACTTTGTTTTCAAGAATATCTCTTATATATTATTGTCTTATCCTAAACACTTCAATTATAAATATATAAACACCAATCAATTATTCAAACACTCATTGTATGAGTTACTTACCTGACTTCACAAGCGCTCCAGGTTCTAGTCAAATCTGTCACAAAATGGTGAAATATCATTAGAATCGTGACTTATGGTATTCTCGACTTAACTACGATAAAATTTCGGATCTTTCCAGAAGAATCAAATCAAGTTCGATTTTAATACTTTCAGTTTCAGTAATATTAAAAAATTATTATAAACTAACCCAATTCATCAGTTAACTTAAATTCTCGGTTTACGTATTTTTGGAAAATCTTCCGAAAAAGTTTCCGGAAACGCTACGGAATGGTCCTGAACCCTCCGAACCTACTTGGATTTATCCAAAACTACTCGGATTTATCCAAACATTCTCGTAATATCATATATAACTCATAACTATCATTAAAACCAATACACATCATTATAGGCAAAAACCCACTTTTATCGGAAACTTGCATATTCTATCAGATCGATCCAACTCGTTTCGTTTTCACTCGGATTCTACCAAATACACATATTCAATATACTAATACTCAAACAATTCAATTTATATCCTTACGCTACTCTACAAAGCTACTGGATACATCTGAATATTTAGCAAAAAACTTGAAATTAGCGGATTTTTATCGGGAGATCTTACCGATATTTTGAGGGCATATATGGACTCCAAACGATCCAATGAACGTGCTAAAATCGATGGAATTTCGATCAGAGCTACTGTTCAACGTGGGTCACCATTCATCTGAATCTTTCTTAATCGTTTTATGTGCAACCGGGCACAGAACGGAAAATCCATCACCGCCAACTTGTAGTACTCTCCGAGATTTTCAATTTAGCGAGTGGCTCGGGCTGTGAATTGAAGCGAGGAGCCGGGATCGAGAGACCCACTCGCGCGTGCCTTTCTCTCTTCTGCTGCCGTTCGTCGATGATCCGAGGCTACCGCCGGCCACCATAAGGTGGAGGGGTGGCCGACACACCCCTCTAGCTGGTCGTGCTGGCCGGCGGTGGCCGTCGCGCGACCAGCAAACCAGAAATGTGTTTGGGACATTGGGGGCGTGTGGGGGATTTGTAAAGCTTATGCATTTTTCGCAATTTCCTGAAACTTAGAGGTGTATATAGAAAAATTTTAGAAAATTACGTTTTGACCCCCGAAAATTATAATTAGGCCCACGTCATGGGGCTTTCTCGGAAATTCACATTTGTGAAGATATTCTGACGTAAATTTCGAAAAGTATTCAACACGAAAGTTGTTCATCACGGAAAAACGAGTCTGATGGTTTAAAAATCAGCTCAATCGAAGTTCGTTTGCTATTTTATAGTCAAGACAAGAAATATTTACGCGTATAACGATATAATCAGAAATCGTGTAACCGGTTCTCGAAACCAAGTGTTTACCAACGCAACGAAGCTTCAATTTAAAACATTTTGATCTACTTTTCAATATATAAACTCTTATTTTCGAATAGCTTCTCGTTCCAAATTCTAAACTTCAATTCGAGAATCTTCCAGAATCGTTCTGAAAATATTCGGGATATTACACTGAATTTTTGGAACAGTCCTGGAAGGTTCTCGGACCGTAGTTTTGGTATTGGAATGAGACGAAATTGGAGAATAAAAGTTTAAGTATTGAAAAATGTGTTGGAGTGTCTTAAAATGAAATCTTGTTGCATTGGAAATCGTGAAATTCGCCATGAACAATGAAATAGTGATTTTAAAAAAATGAATAAAATTAATAATCTAACATTAAAATAGAGATGGATAAAATACAGATATAAATATGGTGACAGTCAACTTAAAACTATAGTTTGAACTAAATATAAAGAATCATATAAAATTAAGACTATTAAGAATTTGTCTTTTTTAAGAAGTAATTATGGTGTAATTGATTTTTTAATAATTCTCTATTTTTATTAAAACACACATGACTATAGTAAATATACCCATTTTTGTATTAAGTACACCAATTGAATTTGAATATATTAAATTCATCCTTTTTTTTTTAAATAACACAAATATATTGTGCTCAAACAAGCTCGAGTCATGCCCGGTCATTTTTAAGAGGGTGTATTCAATTGGGATTTTAAAAGACTATTTTGGGTTAAATAAGTCTTGTGGTATTCAATTAAGATTTTTAATTAATCTAAAAACTCTTGTGGTATTCCATTAAAACTATTAGGATTTTTTTTAAAAAATATGTCCAAATCTAGCGGTATTCAATTAAGACTTTAAACAAATAATAAAAATACTTATTGTATTGAAAAACTTACTTATTTTTGAAGGATTTCTTTAATATGTGTAATTGTGTGAGACTTTTTAGTGGAACGTATAAATATCAAACCATATAAAAAAATCTTACCCTAACCCATTGGACTTTTGACGTGAGATTTTTTTGGCTGTTAAAGAAGAGAAGATGAACATACGTGTTAGTTCTTCGTGAATAATGTACTTGCTTATTAGTAATTTCTTCTTTTTTCAGCCTGCGTAGTGCAATTTCTCTTTTCTTTCATACAGAAAAAAGCCAAAGTTTTCAGTTCAAATTTCTTGTGAAAACATATCCAAACACATTACACTTAAACCAAAGTTAAGCAAACAATGGTCATGAACGCTCACATTGTTGAAAATATTAAATAAATAAATAAATAATAGTTGTTTTAGTCTTTTATTTTTGATATTTTTAAAAAGAATTATTTATTTGATTAAAAAATAAAAATTAATTAAGGTACATTCGAATTCTAGCTTGAATCTGTGTGTTTTCTGTAAATTTAATTAAGGTTAACTTTGGCTGAAATGGGTTTAGGGATTTCCTTTGAAATGTATATATTAACTAGCTTGTGTTTATAATAGAATATGATTTTTTGAAGCGCGATGGTGTAGTTTGTATTATTAGCTTCAAGATTGCAATTTGTTGAACCTTAATAGTTGGATTAATTATGAGTATCGATTTATGTTGGATTTTTATTGCAGGCCTACGTAAGAAGCATTAACAGAAACTTGAAAATGTTACACCAACACAATTATTATATTGCAGGCTCGTATATATTTTATATATATATATATATGTTGACGGCGAATTTTGGTCTCAGGGTAATATGGGAATATCACTCCCGAGGAAATCCTCCTTCAATAGTGAATTTGTTTGGTTATGGGGGACCAAAGGCAAATTTAGCAAAAAACAGATAAACACACCAATCAACAAAGAGATTTAACGTGGTTCGGTGGATTTGGATCCGACCTACGTCTACGGACACAAACGGGATGATACTTTTATTACTTAAACACTCTTTTTCGGGTCTCTCTTTTGTTTTCTACAAGTCAGAGCTTGAAGATTCAGATCCCTTCTTTTTTGATGCCTTTTACACATACTCTGCCCTCCTATTATAATAGTACAGAAATCAGACTCCTACTTTTATAAAGGTTTCCTAGTTGAAACTATTCCCTTTTCCCATAAGGATTCCTAGTCAAAACTATTCCATTTTCTCATAAGGATTCATAATCAAAACTACCTTTACTTCCTTTATCATACTAGGACATTGATTTACTAGTTTACCCCATGAAAGTAGGATAACTTGTCATCTTATCCGTAAAAACATGATGCCTTATCTTCCTGAGCACGCCTCGCCATGTGCTCGGTCTTCATGAGGTCGGTCACAATGGTATTTTGAACTAAGAATCCTGCTACCGATCTAATAATTACCCGGTCATCTGAACCCAAGCGCTCGGTTACTGATCATAAAGTGCTCGGTCACTTACTGTTTGGCTCTTAGTGGTCGGGTCGGCATTAATGATCTTGACTGAGAAGTGAATTACCTTTTTTACCCATGTCGTGCTGCTTCAATAACATAGTGCCTGAAAACACCATCAAACATCTGTCCCCTAGTTCTCGGTTCCAACGAGTATGCAAGTTGGTGCCGGGAACTATATAAAGATGGTGTGATGATCGCCTTGCTGGTGGTCGCTCCAGAAATCACAGAGAAATTGCCTTCGCCATCAATTAAGTCTTCTGTTTCTATCTTTATATCCTCGGTTATTGGAGATGCTGATCCTATTCAGAACGATTCTCCACCTCAAAGCAAATTGCTTACTTGGGTCGTTCCATCAGGAGATGAAGTTCCTCTTGTTGTCCAAACTAAGAATGACTCCTCCTCTGTAATATATGTACTAGAGATTTAGAGGTCCTGACCCCTGACTGATCTAATCTTGATTGTGAGGAGAAAATTTTGCCTCTGAGCTAACGATGATGTGCTCGGTGGCATGTGATCCTGTCTCGAACTGTGAGAGATGCTCGGACCTGGGGGAATGTTACGTCCCCAGTCCGAAGGACTGACTCGGTGGGACGCAACCCGACCCCGAATGAAGAGAGGCACTTGGACCTGGGGGAATGTTACGTCCCCAGTCCGAAGGGCTGACTCGGTGGGACGTACCCCGACCCCGAGCTGAGAAAGGCACTTGGACCTGGGGGAATGTTATGTCCCCAGTCCAAAGAGGTAGACTCGGTGGGACGTAAACCGACCCCGAATGAAGATAGGCACTTGGCCTGGGGGGAATGTTACGTCCCCAGTCCGAAGGGCTGACTCGGTGGGACGTACCCCGAGCTGAGAAAGGCACTTGGACCTGGGGGAATGTTACGTCCCCAGTCCGAAGGGCTGACTCGGTGGGACGTACCCCGAGTTGAGAAATGCACTTGGACCTGGGGGAATGTTACGTCCCCAGTCCGAAGGGCTGACTCGGTGAGACGTACCCCAACCCCGAGCTGAAATAAACATCGATCTCGGCGGTACAAGAGCAGACCCGAGAGGTGGAAAGAGAAATCTGACCTCGGCGAACGAATCCAGCCTTGAGTTGATTAACCAAGCGGCCTCGGCGGAATGAATCCAGCCCCGAGCCGATTAATCAAGTGGGACTTATTCAGAAGGGAAATGAATCAACCTTTTGAAGCCCTACTGAGTCCGGAACTGGTCGTCCCCTACCAGACCAGTGGAAAACGAAAACAAAAACTTTGAAAAAAAATTAAAGGGCGGGGGCGACTTAGCGCTTGTCCCAAAATAAAACGTTTCGCAAGTATAAACAACAACACGGATGCCTCAAAACAGCGTCCTGCCCGAGGTCTCCAAAACATAATTCTGAATCTTTCAATTCAGTGTCCCGGCGAACCAGGATTTGGATCAGGAGAGCGTTTGAATGGTAAGGGCACATCCTCTATACGTCGGGTCACTGTGGAGCCTGTGTATTCTACGAGGGCTCCTCCTTACCACGCTGGAGCAGGCACACGCTACAGGGGCGTAACGCATCCCCGTGCTGCGCCTCTCTTGGATCCAAATGATGAATGAATCAAAGAGTGTCCGGGATACTAAGGGTATATTCCTCCTTAGGTCCGGCATCACTGGAGTTAGCAATCGTCACGGGGGCATCATCATCCCCCGTGCTATGCTTTCCCACGGATCCATTACATCGGGTAAGTGAGGATCAAAAGAGTGCTCGACACATTAAGGGCATGTTCCGCCTTATGTTCGGTAACACTGGAGTAAGCAATCGCCACGGAGGTATCATCCCTCCTCGTGCTATGCTTCTCACGGATCCTATGCATCGAGTATGTCCCTGAATATTCTGAGGACCCCGAGCTAAAGAGACATTTGGTTCTGGGGGAATGTTCCGTCCCCAGGCCAATAAGCACGACTCGGTGGGACGTAACCCGACCCCGAGCTGAAAGAAAGACTTGGCTCTGGGGGAATGTTACATCCCCAGTCCAAAGAAGCCGACTCGGTGGGACGTAACCCGACCCCGATCTGAAAGAAAGACTTGGCTCTGGGGGAATGTCACATCCCCAGTCCAAAGAAGCCGACTCGTGGGACGTAACCCGACCCCGAGCTGAAACAAACATCGATCTCGGCGGTACAAGAGCAGACCCGAGCCGGAAAGAGACATCGGTCTCGGCGGTACAAGAGCGGACCCGAGCCGGAAAGAAACATCGGTCTCGACGGTACAAGAGCGGACCTGAGCCGGAAAGAAACATCGGTCTCGGCGGTACAAGAGCCGACCCGAGCCGGAAAGAAACATCGGTCTCGGCGGTACAATAGCAGACCCGAGCCGGAAAGAAACATCTGGCCTTTGTAGGGCGTCACGGTCGGCATGTTGAACCTTTTCGGGAATTTTGCTGATTTTATTTCTTCTGTGAGGGGGGGTTCCTCTTTGTCATCCCGGGCGTTTCATGTACCTGTTTGAGTTTTGCCCCCACTTGGCCATCTCTTTCTTTAACCAAGATTTTACCTCGCTATTTGGGCCGCCATGTCGCCTTTTGCCCTCTTCTTCATGTCTGTTGCCACGGGTGCGGTGTTCCTCACGCCTTGAGATCTCCCGAACAGTCTCATCGTACTCTGTGTCTCCTCTTCTTGTGAGCGGAGACTATCATAAGAGGAATCTGTCGAACGTCTCTCTTCTTCTTCTTCCCATGTGTCCTCTGCTTGTGAATCTTCTTCCACAACTATGGATTTTATCCCGTAAGGCCCCCTCCTCCTAGGTCCATCGTCCTCACTTGTATCAACAATTCTTTTTCCCTCTACTATTTCGTTCCTTCGTCGGCTAGTCCCGGCCTCGTCGTGTGCTCCCTCTATCTTTTCCAATCGGTCTACTATGGTTTTTAGCAGGGTTTGATTTTCCTTCCTTTCTTTCCTTAGGTTCTCCTCGATCTTCTCCATCCAATTTGTGGCTGAGTTTCCTGATGATTGGTGGTTTCCGCCTTCCGCCATTGTCTTACTACACGAGTTGCTTTTTGTCCAGTTCCCCACAGACGGCGCCAACTGTTGACGGCGGATTTTGGTCTCAGGGTAATATGGGAATATCATTCCCGAGGAAATCCTCCTTCAATAGTGAATTTGTTTGGTTATGGGGGACCAAAGGCAAATTTAGCAAAAAACAGATAAACACACCAATTAACAAAGAGATTTAACGTGGTTCGGTGGATTTGGATCCGACCTACGTCCACGGACACAAACGGGATGGTACTTTTATTACTTAAACACTCTTTTTCGGGTCTCTTTTTGTTTTCTACAAGTCAGAGCTTGAAGATTCAGATCCCTTTTTTTTGATGTCTTTTACACATACTCTGCCCTCCTATTTATAATAGTACAGAAATCAGACTCCTACTTTTATAAAGGTTTCCTAGTTGAAACTATTCCCTTTTCCCATAAGGATTCCTAGTCAAAACTATTCCATTTTCTCATAAGGATTCATAATCAAAACTACCTTTACTTCCTTTATCATACTAGGACATTGATTTACTAGTTTACCCCCATGAAAGTAGATAACTTGTCATCTTATCCGTAAAACATGATGCCTTATCTTCCTGAGCACGCCTCGCCATGTGCTCGGTCTTCATGAGGTCGGTCACAATGGTATTTTGAACTAAGAATGCTGCTACCGATCTAATAATTGCCCGGTCATCTGAACCCAAGTGCTCGGTTACTGATCATAAAGTGCTCGGTCACTTACTGTTTGGCTCTTAGTGGTCGGGTCGACATTAATGATCTTGACTGAGAAGTGAATTACATTTTTTACCCATGTCGTGCTGCTTAAATAACATAGTGCCTGAAAACACCATCAACGATATATAATTTAAATGGGGAGTTCAGAACAAGGAAATAACAAAGGAAATGACAAAGAGAAAGATAATTATGAATCTTGAACCATGGATGATACCAATGAGTTATGATGGTCTATTAGTAGTTTGATCATGTTGGATTTTGTTGAACTATTTTTTTTTGTGCTATTTTGCTTCTACTTTGGTTGAACTATTGTTATTATAATTTGGTTAAACTATTTTGATACTTTGGATTGGGTTATAATTTGTTTGAACTATTATTATTGTAATTTCAAAAAAAAAAAGAAAAAAAGAGAAAGACATCAGTTTGTGTTAAATATATTAATAACTATTGATTCGATTCCATATAATCCCGATCTAAAAAAAATTATACTTTGATTCATACTCGTTCAAAAAGAAAATATAGTTATAAAGGTTGATGCATCTCCACCTAATCACGATGAGAAATTTAGCATTGACAATTCAGTTGAGTGTGACTTGGACTTGAATGACCCAGGAAAAGAATGTATCATTGAACTAGATAGACATTGCTCATAATCCGATTAAATTTGGTTGGTTAGCACCATAAAAGTAAAAAATATATATATATGTGTGGTCCTTTCAAATCTTATAAATTCTTATGATATAAATCTTTTAAAATCCAATAAGTAAAAAATCATGATTAAAAAAACTGTAATAAAATCTTGTAAATCATTACATTCTTCGATAGTCTTTTAAAATCTACTGGACTTATTTATCCATAAATAATCTTTTAAAATCTCAATTGGATACCCCGTGATTGCTTTTTTGTGCTTATGAATTATTAGGCACCTCTTGGGCTTGGATCAGGCTTGGTCAAGCCCAAATATGATTCCTTGCAAACTCATGAGTATATAAGTTTTTTTTTTTCTAAAAAAAACTACAATAAAAATAATAATAAGTGTTTGAATTTAATTTTCAAATACATCCTAACTTATAATATTTACAGGTGTAGTAAAATCAAAAAGAAAATAAAAATATTCCCCTAAAGAGGTAATTAATAAAATTAAGATATAAATAGCTAGTCTTTCAATTGTGGATAATACTTATTGTTTATAAAAAAAAAAAAAAAAAAAAAAATTGGGTGCTCCAAGAATATTAGAATCACATTTTTATTTCTATGGATGAGAAAGAATTAAATAGCTAGTAAAAATACTAATTACGTAATGAGTTATGAATTTGTTAGTACTTCAATTCAATTCATGTGTAAATTAAGGGTGGTCTTAAAGAAAGTGTACACATGTGATTTGGATCAAAAATTTAAAAATAGTAAAAATAATTATTGAAATGTTGAAAATCTTACTGTCAAATCACCCGATCCAGGCTTAAGCAGAGCAGGTAAAAACTCCAGCTGTCTCAGGTTCTTACAAGAAATGCATCTTCTGTACTCGAACTCAAGACCTGACAATCAAGTATCAAACTCTTTTATCATAAAACTGTTAGGGTTGATGCTCAGAGTACCAATCCGGATCGTATTTATGTCTGATTCATAAATATGAGCAATTCTATTTTCCATAATATTACTATTTTAAGTGGTAGCACCCTTGTCTTTTATACACTTATTCGATCTAATTATGATTAGATGATTATGATTAGATCGAAACTAAATCTGGTTTAGTGATACATGTATATTAGACAAATGCCATAGGATTTACAATGTAGTGCACAGTTACAACGTAGTTTGTAATTGACATTGGAAAGCGCACTATAAGATGTATATCCTAAAATAAAGTTCATGGTCAAGATTTACTAACACGGGTCGGTTAGTAAAATCTGCTGAGACCAGTACATGTCGTATATCGTGACTTGGTCCGATGTTTTATCCCAGTGAACCATGAGTCTCGGGAGACTCGTATAGACATGTAGGTGTTTATTTGATAAGACATTGAACGACTCACTGAAGATTTCCTAATAGATGGTACACCAATGTTAATAGGAATCTTCACGAGTTGAGCGAGCATAGTGGTCCTCTGACTTGAGATACCACAGTGAGATATATGAGTTATCCTCCACACTTTGATGGCAGTCACGTCAATGATCTATTCATGATCAGACCTCCACATGTTCGTTGGGTGTGGACTGATGCTCATGATATCCAGTGCGTATCAAGAGAGGATCTGTCAGTCTTGTGTACAGGGCATAGGCATCCGCACGTGTTTACGATCTAGTAAATCCATGGCTGTGGTATAACTTCGGAAATCAGTTTCGAGTGTTATTTAGAGATCGTAAATTGAAAGTTGACTATATTATACCGAACGAGTTTGACGTTTTTATCTATACCCCAGGTATAATATGGATAGCCTGTGACAGATGGATTATATGTATGCAATGACCTCGACTTGCATAGTTTAGCGAGATTATCCGTGGTCGTCATAATCCATGAGTGGGTGAATTATGGACACGAAATTGGATTTCGTGATGGATAAACCTAAACTTAGAGAGTCCCACAATATGAAGTGTACTCGTTGAACACTTGGGCAACACGATATGAATAATACGGATTATCCATAATACTTCATCGGATTAAATGAGTTAATTCAGATCGTTTAATCGGTTAAACGATAACACATACATTAGATGATTTTGTCCACTAATAATTATTGTGTATTTGTATTTGATACATAATACGATTAGATACACATTAATTATTCATCAAATGAGATTTTGACACATGCCATAAATATATGTATTTGTTATTTAATGTAAATAAAAATACATATATTGTTGTTATTTAATTATTTAGTTATTTAATTGTTAAATAATTAAATAATTGAAAATTAAACATTTTATCCATTTGTCATAATTAGTATGATAAATGGTGATATATAATTGGAACACATGACATGTCTTATTAATATTTACATGTCCAAATTTGATTTGTTGATGTAAAGTAAACCTTATTTAATTTGATTAAAATTTGGTGAAAGGATAAAATTGCCCTCATTGTGTATGTCATACATATATTAAAAGAGAAAATTATTTTCTTCTTCCTAAGATCATCACCATTGCCGAAAACACAAAAGGAAAAATGGGTTTGAGAATTTGTCTCATAAATCCATGAAGAATTGAAGGAAAACTCAAGAAAAGTTTGGGATTTCAAGAGATTAAAAGGTAATCTATTTATCCATAAGCGTAGAAATTTGATTTCTTATTTCTTGATATTTTATAAATGTTCTAGGGTTCCTTCAAATATGAAAAATTAGGGCTTTTGGTTGTAGATGATGGATTGGAAGTTATATTGCATGTTTGAAGTAGTTTTGGAAATAATTAGTGTAATTATTGTCTAATTTGATCAATTATTGATGAGTTGCTATTTTAGAGTGTTATGACTACTTTTGTGACACGTAGAATTATTCTTGGGTTGTTCATATGTGGTGACTGTGATTGGTGTTATGATTAATTAGATTAATCTTGAAAATTTGGATTTAAAGCATGAAAATTGGAATTTTTGGTTTCTGGATCAGATTCTGTAAAACTGGAAATTTTGTGATGAATTTGATGTGTTATGAATGTAATGGATGTGTTTTGGGAGTTGGAACAATTTTCGGAAATTATTTCCGAGTTGAAATAAGCGAAAACGGCCAAAAACGGCGTTACCGGGTGACTTTTGAGCCAACCGAGTGACAGCTGTCCAAACAGCGAGTTCGTCACTGTTCGGGCAGCCCATGAATTGCCTTGACACTATTGGGGCTAACCTGGGCAGTCCCCATAAGTGTCGAGTGGTCGGTTCGGTCAAAAACGCGTTTTGCGTCATTTTGCGGAAAAACGGTTTTCGTAAAAGTTTCGCGACGTTTCAACCTTATTTATGTTGATATTTGATATTGAATAAATTGGTTTAGGTGAAATATGAATAAATTATTTATATTAGATATTGAATAATTTATTCGGTAATTTGAAAAAGTTTTAAATTATGATTTCGCCCGAATCGTGTCTCCGCTATGGGTGAGCATCGGTTCCGGTTCTACCCGGAACCTGTTGGAACCGAACTGATTTTCCGGGTTTGGAACCGGAACCGGTTGTAATCGGGTAGGTTCTGGTTCCAAATATGAAGGAACCGATTTTATCCGGGTAGGTTCCGGTTTCAAAATGGTCGGAACCGGAACTGGAACCGGACCATGGAACCAGTTTATATGAACATAGATTTTAAACATTTGGTGTTCATTATTTAACACAACAGTTGTTTCTTTTAAGTTCAAGGTCTATTGTAAAAAATTATAGTTCATATTTCGTCTTTTTTGGCGCAAACCTCATCTGAGAACATTTTGGTGCAGACATTGGATAGTTTCAACGCATCAGTTGTTTCACCTATCTATTATGCCATGTTCAAATCTTTTACAATTCTTGCCAGTGCAATAATGTTTAAGGTAACACTAACATCACACAGTCACATATATATTACATCGTGACAAAGTTTCTAATTATTTGTAATGTTCTTAATTTTCTGTGGTATCCAAAGGATTATTCTGGTCAAAGTGCAAGCAGCGTAGCATCAGAGCTTTGTGGGTTCATCACCGTTTTATCTGGAACTGCCATATTGCACATCACGAGAGAGTCAGATTCACCCTTGATTACAGGTATGTTTCTCTTGATGTTTCAGTAGACAAACCTTTATGACTGTTGTAAATGTTAAGTTTGAAACCTTGGTGCATTATCTTTGCTTAAAGCTTGATGAATTATCATTCTTAGTAAGTTTAACATAAGTATAATGAAAATCTATATATAACTAAGGATATCAATAATCAAATATTTTGAAAGAAAATAGTGGGCTATTGTATAACCTTTCGTTCTTGAACTTTCGCACTCCGATTTGGTCCCCGTTTTTTCCTACGGACTCGTATCGGAATGTAGTTTTCATTAAAATATTTTAAAATAGGGTAATTCAGAACCGGACCGGAACCAGATTGGAACCGAATAATAGGATACCCTATTTAATTGGGTAGGTTCCGATTCCACTTAGTGCGGAACCGAATTTTTCCGGGTAGGTTCCGGTTCTATGCGGAACCGGAACCGAAACCGATTTTACTCACCCCTAGTCTCTACTGCGCCCATCAGGTTCTCTTTTATTAAATAATAAACCAATAAAAAAAAAAATCGTCTCTTTTATTGATCGGAATTATATATTTTTAAAAATTCGTCTAAAATATTTCAAAATTCCAAAATTCGAACAAATAAAAAGCTAAAAGGTTAGAGGCCAAAATTAAAAAGAAAAGTAAAATTCACACGTTGGTTACTTTTTCCTTTGGATATTTCCTTTGACGAGTTGACTAGCCGACAGCCAAAACCTAAGTCTTGTTAATATATACTTGCCCCCTTTTTTTAATAATTATTTATTTCGTCCTTATTTTGTCTTTTTTGTAATAATACCCGGATTGGGTGTTAAATTTGATTTTATATTAATATTTTTATAAATTAAATTATATAATTATTAAATAATAATTTATAAGTAATTAAATTTTATCCATCTATAATTATACATATAATGACAAATTTTATAGAAACCGAAAATAAAAAAGTTCAATATTAAATTCAATCTAATAATAAAACCTGATTGTTACATTATGTACCAACTTAATGGATACTTATGTAAAAAAAAAAAAGACTTAACAAATATTTATACAAAATATAAAGATTTTTTTTTTATCGTTAGAAACCTCACCGTCAAACCATTCATTCCGAATTTAATAAATATTTATGAAAAAAAACTTATCCGAGTCTACACCACCAAGAGATGAAGAAGGCATTCTCCTAAATATTTATTTATTTTTATATTTTAGTCATTTGAAAACTTATTTCAATTCTTCATTATTCCAATTATCAAATTTATGATAATTCATCTAATCAAATAAATTCCTGATAATAATTTATTTTTAATTAGGACCCAGAAGCAAAATTTTATAATGCTAAAATATTCAACTCCTACTTTTGATCCCAAAATTTTATCGTTTACGATTCAATTCAAATACCATGCTCTAATTATTTTTTTAATACCTTGTAAAATCAGAATATCTGTGAGTAAACTAGTTGAATAAATAAACAAATCTGTGAACTTTAAAAAATAATTCAAAAGAGAAAAAAGAAGATTGTGCAGAACAAAAATATCAAAAAGGGATAATTCTTGAAGCGTTTGTGCTTTGGATGCTTTTGATTGATTCAAAGAATTAATCGGGAATTGAAGAAATGGGTATTGGTGTTTGTGTGTGGTGGGCTCATTATTTATGCTTTTCTCTTTGGAAAAACAAAAGGTGAGTTTTTTTCTTTTTCTTTTTAGTAATTTATATGCTTGATTGATTGTGATATAAGTTTTAGGGTTCATGGATTTTTATCGAATTCATATCTATTTTTGTTTAAAATTCGTTTTTTAGTAATTGAGAGGTGTTTTTGAAATCAGCGGCTGAATTTGGTGCATTTTTTTGAAGTGGGGTTGCTGATAGATTCATGGGGTTTTTGTTTTGATTGGTAATTCAGGTTTTCAAGTGCTGAGTTTAGGGTTTGGTGCTCGAATTATCTGAAGTTTCATTTTTTTAATGACATTTTTTTTAGTTGTTTGCCTTTTTTATTTTGTAGAAATTTGATGCCCACTTCCTTTTCATCAAAATTGGGTTATGCTTATGAATCATTGGCAATTGATGAATGTGATGAATTTTTTAAAGTGCATGCACAGTATGATTATCATATTTTAAGGTTTTGATTTTTTGTTGGTGGTGGTGGTGCTTGAAGATTTTTGAGGAGTGCGGAACATAATGAAGAGCAAAAATAGGATTGTTAAGCGGAGGAGAAGTAGAATCAGTTGGAAATTTGGGAAGTTTATGAAGTGTGTCTGTTCAGGGGAGCAGTTAAAAGCAGCAGATGAAATGGTTCCATCATCCGAATCCGTTAGAACTAAAAATTATTCAGTGAGTGGTTGTTCTTCTAAAGCTGATGAAGTTGTGAAGCAGCCCGATACTGGAAATATAGAAGAAGCTGAGTTGTCTCTGCGTGAGAGTAGTTCTTTGAATTATGAGGTTGGTTTCTTCGAGCTATTTAGCATTTAATATTTACTTGTCTTCTTTGTACGATCTGTTTGTCTTTATTTTATCAAGTCTGTGATTAATCTTTTTTCTCCTTTTGTTTATGAGTCATAATTTTTGAAATTTTGGAAAGGAATTTAATTAGTTCTTTTAAAGCAGTTTGAGGTCCCTTTTAACGGCCGGGAAATTTCAAGTATGGAGGAATATGGTTAGAAAGATATTATCCTGTATCTGTATGGGTATTAAGATTACAGAATTAATTTCATTAAAGTTGTCATTTTTTCCATAATAAGACTAGGATGTCTTTAAACCATAGTGATAATGTCTTTTGCCTAGTGTTCATCTGTTTACATGTTTTTGGGTTGATGTGAGTTTGCGGTGCCTTCAACTTGATTTAATTCACATTATACTATGAAAGTACGAATTAATTGTCAAGCGATTATCGCCTCGCACTTGACTTTCCCATATTGTTGGTAATCTGTTTTCCCATGTGTGGCATTATCCCATTCATTGCTTGCCCTTAACCATCTTGACATTCCGATATTGATTATTTAATTTATAACAACGTTTCTTCCCCAAGGGGTGTGGCTTGGTGGCAAATGGCTTAGGACCTAGTTGTCAGATCCTGGGTTCGAGTCAAAGAGGTGCATTTCTTGTAAGAGCCCGAGGAAGCTGGGGGTTTTACCTACTCCGCTTAAGCCCGGGTCGGGTGGATTGGTGGCGGGGTTTCCAACGTTTCCAAAAAAAAAAAGTCATATTGAACTTGGGATTGGTTTCGTGCATTTCTATTCTTCTTTGCATGACTTAAATGTCTGCATTTTGCAGGAAGCTAGAGCATTGTTAGGAAGAATTGAATATCAGAAAGGAAACATAGAAGCCGCTCTTCATGTCTTTAAAGGAATAAATATTTCTGCAGCAGCTCCGAAAATGAAAATTGCACTTGCCAGTAGAAGAGGAGAACAGCATAAAATACGTTCCCAAAATCTTACTTCACCTATGTCTGTTCATGCTGTCAGCTTGCTCTTGGAAGCAATCTTTCTTAAAGCAAAGTGTTTGCAGGGTCTTGGGAGGTTTAAAGGTACTTCTTTCCATGTGCTCACTAAATTTATGGGAGTTTTAAGTTTTAATTATGCACAATACTGTTTCAGTTTTGATCTTTATCATCGCCGGGCGTACCTTTGAGGCTTTGACTAATATTGTCTTAAAATTGATCATCACTCCTTTGTTTTTATTATCCTTTAGGTCACTTTGTCTGTGGAATGTTATTATTTAGTTGCCAATAGAATTTCATGGAACACTAGAACAAGTTTTTCCTTTTCTTTTTATTTTTAAGATGTTTCTATTTTATTGTTCTTTGTGGTTTCCATGGCAGTGGTGTCAGAATGCGAGAAACCCTTTCGCATCTTAGAATAGAATATTTAAGTTAAAATTGAAGTGGTCTTTTATTTCCCTTTTATGTTTCCTTTGAATTTGATTTGGTGAAATTATTGTTTGTTTTCTTTTTCCCATTCTTGACTTGGTGAAAGTTGAGCACTCATTTCAATATTAAAAAATGTTGACCTGTAAAATCTGTCTTTAATAACTTGTATTAGCATCGGCATCTCTCCAACTACTGCAATGAATGATGCTACGACAATCTTAATGTAAATTACACAATATCTAAGAGTCATGCTTCATGCTCGCTCTTTTCATTACACAATACGTGGGAGCCATGCTTCAAGGCTCAAGCACTGCACTGAAAAGAAAAGATTCATGTATGATAGGACCAAAAGAGGAAATAATTCTGAGCTAAACAGAAAAATTGGACATCATTCCATCTAATAACATTTTCAATCCTTCTTGCAGAAGCTGCTCAATCTTGCAAAGTTATTCTGGACATTGTTGAATCTTCATTAGCAGAAGGCTTTCCTGAAAATCTTGGTGCTGACTGTAAATTGCAGGAGACTCTAATCAGGGCTGTTGAATTGCTTCCAGAACTGTGGAAACTTGCTGATGCTCCACGTGAGACAATCATGTCATACAGGAGGGCCATCCAGCCTTGCTGGAACCTTGATGCAGAAACTACTGCAAAGCTCCAAAAAGAGTTCGCCATTTTTCTGCTGTATTGTGGAGGTGAAACATGCCCCCCAAACCTCCGATCTCAAATGGGCAGTTCATTTGTACCCAGAAACAATATAGAAGAGGCTATACTTCTGTTAATGATACTGTTAAGAAAGGTTTCTCTCAAAAGAATTGAGTGGGATCCATCAATCCTGGACCACCTTTCATTTGCTTTGTCTGTTGCCGGGGACTTGAGATCTTTAGCCAAGCAAATTGAGGAATTTCTTCCTGGGATTATTAGTCGGAAAGAAAGATACCATAATCTAGCTCTCTGTTATTATGGGGCAGGCGAAGACTTGGTTGCTTTGAATCTTCTGAGGAAACTGTTGAGTAGCAGAGAGGATCCAAAGTGTCTTCCAGCTTTATTAGTAGCATCAAAGATTTGTGGGGAAAACACTGATCTAGTAGAGGAAGGGACAACTTTTGCTTCGAGAGCCCTTGAATGCTTGGCGGATGGATGTGATCAGTTGGAAATTACTGCCAATTGTTTGTTGGGTATATCACTTTCGGCACAATCTAAAGTAGCCATTTCTGACTTTGACAGAGCTACAAAACAGGCTAAGGCACTCCAGGCTCTAGAAAGTGCCGCGAGAAGTACAAGTATGAGAGATGTCAACATTCTTTACTGCCTTAGCCTTGAAAATGCTGAGCAGAGGAAGTTGGATGCTGCACTTTATTATGCCAAGTTGTTGCTAAAACTAGAAGGTGGGTCTAACCTTAAAGGATGGTTGTTGATGGCCCGAATATTATCAGCTCAGAACCGGTTCGAGGATGCTGAAACTATATTAGATGCTGCTTTAGATCAGACTGGAAAATGGGATCAGGGAGAATTGTTGCGAACTAAAGCAAAGCTTCAACTTATACAAGGTCAGTTAAAGTGTGCCATTGAGACATATACTCAGCTTCTGGCTGCCCTTCAAGTTCAGAATAAAACATTCAGTTCCGGGAAAAGGCTATATAAGGTCTGTTTATCCATTAGTAGCCAATTTCTTATTTATTTATTTATCTATCTATATAACTGGGAGTTGTTTTCTAAAAATTTACCCAAACCTTGTGCTTTTTGTGTCATTTTTAGTATTTATATGAGATCTTTGTTTAAAGAATCAAACTCTTCACAAGGTTATATTTATGAGGAGAAAAAAAAGAGTAGGCAGTTGGATCCAAGTTGGTTTCTCTTATAAGCAGATCTGAGAATGATTCTTTTAATTTACCCCATGTTTGTGTCACTATTACCTATAGAGCGAGGTATCATGTAATATCACATGAGGCTTTCTTTCAGATAATATTCTGGAAATAGCTTCCTGGAGTAATGTTGTGGGAGACGCTTGGGATTTTGAGACATTCAAATTTTTATGTTCTGGATATCTGTTTTTTTTTTTTTAAAAAAATCTTTTATTTGCATGGAAAATATCAGAAAATGAACTGAGCGCTTGCTGTTGTAGTGGGTTGTTTAGTTGCAAGTCATTAATGTAGTTTTGATAGCTTCCCTTTGGGCTATTATGAGAAATTTATTCATTATCAGTAGTGATTTTTAAATTTAGATTGATAGATAAGCCTATTCCTTTGAAGATGTGATCATTGCAGCACTCAATACACTGTATGACCAAACTTGTAATTTTTCTGTTTTAATTACAATAAGTTTGCTATGAGGCAATAGGTTCTATAACTCTTTCCCCCTTTGTATTACTTTTGATAGGGCAGTGCGAACCCAGCTAGAAGTTTGGAGTTGGAAGTGTGGCATGATCTGGCTTTTGTCTACATAAACCTGTCACAGTGGCGTGACGCTGAGATTTGTCTTTCCAGATCTGAGGCTATATGTTCTTACTCTGCTACAAGATGCCATGCGACTGGTAAAATTTTATTATATTTTGATCTATAATGTCTTCTCAGTGAACATTTAGGCTTTGTTTGGTTGGGGGGTTTTGGAGGGGAGGGGAGGGGAGGGGAGGGGAGGGATTATTTTAAATAATGGTTGTTTGGTTCAATTTTTGGAGGGGAGGGGAGGGGAGGGAGCAAAATCCCTCTTAAGCCAATTTTTGCTCCCCTCCAAAAGTGGGGGGTTTTGGAGGGGAGAGAAAGTGAGCAATTAAATATTAAATGCATTGACTAAATTATCCCTACTTATACATTAAAATCCAAAATTATCTTAATTACATATCTCTCTTATATTTGCTTCACCATTCAATTCTTTTTATTCTCTTATCTTATATTTGTTTTAATTTTATTTTTAATAACACGTATTATATAAAGCTTTTAATTTTAATTTTATTATTTGTTTAATTCAAAGATAATATAAGCCTATATTGTTTTAATTTTATTTATAAAATGCTATAAGGATAAAATAGTAAATTAGTTTTAAAATCTCTCTCCTCTCTTCTTTAACCAAACATATATTTAATTAAAAACTCTCTCATCCCCTCCCCTCCCCTCCTTTGAACCAAACATATATTTAATTAAAATTCTTCCCCTCCCCTCCCCTCCCCTTCCCTTCCCTCCCCTCCATTAAAATCTCTCCCCTCCGTGAACCAAACAGACCCTTAAAGTTCCTTTATTTGCTATATTACCGATTTATATCATCCTGAATAAATTTCACAAAACTACCCCTTAGCTCAGTAGAGAATAAAATTTAATCTGTTTTCTGAAATTGAAAAAAATAGAGGAAAGGAGGCAATAGAAATTATGGTATATTTAATTGCTTCTATGAATTTTGTCTGAACACCAATTACCTGGGTCTAGTAAAGTGAAAACAATTGCCTTCATGACTATTGAGAAGCTATGGTACCAAACATGAGCTTCCAGGGAACCACACGCCCTAGATATTTTGATTGCAGTAGCTTCGGGCCGTGTATATCTATTTTTGGCTCTATCCAGTACAATTCCAAAATTCTTTAACGTCCGGTGACCAGTCAATTCTTTTTGTTGTTCAAGTTTCTGCAAAATTACAGAACATATCCTCCTCGAACTCGTCAAAATTGTAACTTTTGTTTTGTGACATTTATCCACAATGGAACTTGTTATGAGTTGCAAATTCTGAAACTTGAATTTTTCAGGTGTAATGTATGAGAAAAAGGGTCTCTATAAAGAAGCCATAAAAGCCTTTAGAAGTGCTTTGAGCATTGATCCGGCTCATGTACCAAGCTTGGTATCCACAGCTGTGGTTCTTAGACAGCTCAATGGCCAATCCATTGCAGTTATCAGAAGCTTTTTGATGGCTGCCCTTCGATTAGATCGAATGAACTCATCCGCATGGTATAATCTTGGGCTGCTCTATAAATCCGGGGGTACGGATTCATCAAAACTAGAAGCCGCGGAATGTTTTGAGGCTGCAGCCTCCCTTGAAGAGACAGCACCAGTTGAACCCTTCAGATCACCAGCCATATACAATGCAAACTTGTAGTACCTTAATTTATTTTTTACACTATTTTATAGTCATTAAAAGAGCTATATAGGGATTAGTGGGTGCATTTGCTTCAACTAACCCCAGTATATGAGAAGAACAAATTGTTTTCAGGAAAAAAAATGATAGAAAGTTATGTTGTATTTTATTTTTATTTGTTAATTCAATTGATATCTTGTTATTAGGTAAAGAATAATGCCATTGTAACTTTCAGTTGCTTCAGAGCTCCGGAAAATTACTACAAGAGTTCAAATCAAACAATGCAATTTCATTATAGCACATTTCTAAAAGTTTTGGATAACAAAATCTAGAGATGGCAGTTGGGCTGGATGGGTTGGGATTTGTCAATTTCGGTTTCGTTCCGATGGTGGATTTTGGATGAAAAATCATCATAAATCTTATACCGATTTTTAAATTAGGATTCATGATTTAGGATGAAAAAATTCTCTTGAATTCTAAAATAATTAAGTCGAAAAATTAGTCCAAATTTCATACCGAATAGTATGGGATCCCGAATCACAATCATGATTTGAGATTTTCTACTATTCCTAATTATATGTGGCTTAGAAACACAAATGACATAAACAAGTGCAAACATTCTAATTAACCTAATTCTCAGGGACCTAATAAGAAGAGAGTTTTATTTCTTCTTTTATTTTATTTTATTTTTTTATAATATATTATCATATTATTTTATGTTAAGTGAGAAATGGGAATAAAGAATTGAACTTTGTTTTATATCATATCTTATTGATTAATCAATGTATGATATTCAGAATCTTCATTATTATGGAATCGAAACTCTAGTGCAGAAAAATGAGATATGCATTTTTTTTTATTATTTTAAAAGTTTTGGCTCAAAACTTGGAAAGGGTTCACACCCATTAAGTGGTTTTATTCTATGCAGTTTAGGGTTGATTAATCTGCGTATCGTAAATCATTATTTAAGTGATTTGATTCAACTAATTTTTATCCGCGTTGATTTTTGAACGATTTTAATTAATTAGTCGCCCAATTTTCGATTTTTTTAAAATCATCCGATTTTTAATTTTAATTTATTTTTTAGTTTTCATTAATTTTTTAAGATTTTGATTGGTGATTTTGTGTGAAAAATAAAAAGATTTCATTAGAAATGATAAAAAATAGTGAGAATATATTTCGATTTAAATGAATTATTATCAAACCTTAATTTATTATATTTTCTTAATAAATATAATATTTTTTATTTTTATCAAAATGGTTTATATTTATATTGACTTGACTAAAGATTTTTATATTATTTAAAAATTTTCATCCTAAATGGATGATTTTAAATATTTTTGGAGGATCTTGACCAATGAATTTTGATTATTATTATTATTATTATTATTTTTTATTTTTATTTTTTATCTATAGCCATATAAAATATCAACTTTTCTCTTCACAGTTAATTTTCAATTATTTTTTGAATAATCACAAATCGCTATTGGAGTGATTCGCCGGATTTCCATTTAAACTGCCCTGGTTTTATTTAATTACTCTAATTACTGTGCGCGCGCACACACACAGAGAGATGGAGAGTGGGAAGAAAGGAAAAGCTGGGAAGTCAAGGGGTGTTGATGCTGATGAGAAGCCATTGACAGTAAGTGACGAGCAGTTAGATGATGAAGATGATTATGAAGATGACGAGGAAGATGATAATGGAGTTTGCTGGTTTCTGTCCAGGGCCTTTGGTTTCTCTCAAGGAACAGATTGTTAAAGACAAGGTTTTTGCTTTTTGTTTATTTACTATTTTATGGGTATTCTTAGTTTTGCTCATCCTCTTTTAAAAAAAAATTGTGGGGGTTTCAATGTTCTGTTTGGTTGCTTGGAAAATGTAGGAAAATATAGAAATTGACATGACAAGTACTCAAAAAAATTTGAGCCTATCTTTTCGCTCTCAATTCCTGAGAGAGCAAGCTAGACATTTCTTTTTTAATTTTAATTATATAGGATATATGACAGGGAATTCTTAAATAAGGTTCCGTTTGGTAGGAGAGATTCTTTGGTGCAACCGTGATATGAGTGACGTGGTACCACAAACGAATTAGAAAATGACATGTAGATTTTCTCCACCTATTTTTTAGTTGTTTTTTTAATTTTTTAGCTCGCGTGGCAGTGGATGGTTGGCTTGTTGCATGGATGACGTGGTACCACTGTTGTATAGAAGATTTTCTCGTTTGGTAGGGCTCTCTAACGGCTGGGGATTTAGAATATTTGGTAAACACTTACAACCGTAGTTTGAAAGTTAATATGATCTTATTTGATAGTTGTTTGTTATTTTATGAAAAACATTCATTACTTGTACTATTTGTCAAAATCATACTATCAACTTAGAAAGATCCTAGAAATAGTTCTATTTGAAAATTAATAACAATTTTTAAAAAATGGTTAATTAAACTTCCCATTTCAGATTGCCATAATATGTTCTCCATGTATAATGAATTTGGGCTGTTGTTTTTAAATTTAAAACTTCATTTTTGTTGCATTCAAGGATGGCCAGTATTAAAAAGCATATGCTGTTTGACCGTACAACATATTTATAGCATATAGCCTTAAACTACCTTATTGGCTGTAACTCCTTCTCAGTACTTGAAGTTGAAACAATGTACTCAAAGTATCATAACCTATAGCCTTAAGTGCTTTGTTTCTGTTGTCATTCTCAATATTGTGAAATGGATGTGAAAGTGAATATTTCTACGCTTCCTATCGAGGACCCTTTGTCTGCTTTGAGATTTGGTAAATCTAGTTGTCTTGCCCGGCTTAGTTCGTATAGTTTTGTTCCTTAAATTCAATGTGAAAGACCTTCTTGTGAGGTGTGTGACTCGAACCCGGATACTTTAAACTAGGTTGAGTGTGCATATATAGTACCATTACTAGATCCACTAGAGCCCACAATGCCCAAAATAAACAAAAGGTTCTCAATTGGAGGGTGTAGAAATATACAACTTCAGGATGGATGGTGAAGGTTTTGGAGGCAAGCCACGCATTTTTCCCTCTTTAAAGTTATATGATTTACTTCTCATGTATAAATCTATAGTTGTTCATATTATCATATGTAAATTATATTTATTTTTCATTCTTTTTGGTCATCAGTTGACTCTAAGTGGTCGGGGAAGTTGGATTGAATCAAGTGATTATAGAGTCGGATTGTCAACAAGTGGTGGATTTAATTGGAAATAGGAAGGGCACCATAAACAAAAATCTTCGGGATCATTGATGAGATTAAGGAAAAGTTAACAAGTCTGAAAGGTTTTTTTTTTGTTATGTTTCTAGATTGTGTAATGGTATTGTCCATGCGTTTGCGAAACTAGCAATTAGTGTAACTAGTCATGTTTATTGAAATGATGAATTTCCTTCAAATATCAAGTGTATATTTGACTCTTTAGAGTAATGAGATATGATTTTCTTTCATAAAAAAAGAGATACACTGTAATACTTTGTCTATCTAGTAAGAGGATGAGCGTTGATATAACGGTAATATTATTCCATTATCACTTGGAAGTCACATTTTTGAATCGCGGAAACAACCTATTTAAAAAAGCAAGAGTAATACTACGTACATATTGAATCCTCCCCAAAATCCGTCCAGTGTGGTAAGCCATCCTCCAATGTCTGTCTAGTAAATATATCTATCATTTCATGCTTGGTTGCTGCTTCATACTGTCAGATGGTGTAATTTTGCCTGAACGGTGTTATGCAATATTACCTTTCTCTGTTCTTTGTATCCTATGATATATTGACCTTTGCTTGGTAGGTAAACAAGAGTTTATTTTTCTTTATTTACAACATTGAATCACATTTATTTTTTATTATTTTTTTCCCATTACTTTTACGATACATACGAATTAAGTCAATCAGACAATTCTTTGGGGATTAAATGACATTTATTTTATTAGTTCATGACTTTGAATCAGACAACTTCTTAAGCGGAGCAGGTAAAACCCCCGGCTATCCCAAGCTCTTATAAAAAACGCACTCTCTGGATTCGAACCCAGGACTTCAATGTGAGATCATGAGTCCTACACCACCAAGTCACGAACCAATACACCCTTGCACGGTTCCGGTTGATTGGTGAACACAAAAGCTAAAACATATACTCAGAACTCAATTGCAGTCGTATGGCACATGGGTTATGACGTTATTGCAAGTATTCGGCCGGAACTAGGTGAACTAGTGCAAAGCTAGCCTGCTTGGACGCCAAAACTGCGGAGTGTGGCAGTCCGTTTGACCCACATTGATAGTATGGGATACTAATGTACTGTAAAATAACTATTGAGTTGAAGATATAGTTTACAAAATCACCAAAATATAGGTCAAAATGAATCATTGCTCTTGTACTGTAAAATGAGCTGAAGAATAGAAATATCTCACACTAGTCTACGAAACTATGAATTACAGGAAAAGTAATTCATTATTCATATAAAAAACCAAAATTATTCAATCTTTTTTCTATGTCGAATCCTGCAAATCTAGGGTGAATGCTTCTCAGGTTGCTATTATGACTGTCGAGAAGCAGCCGCTGCCTATAAAAAAAAAAAAAGTTAGCTAGAGTTGGATAGAACTAGATTGTTTTGCAGCAAGCTGACTGATGAGGAAGCAAATCTGGTTCAGTATCAGCCTGCTAATACAACTCTAGCCGATTCTCAGGCTTCTTAGAGACAAATCCTACTCGTGTGTAGCAAATCTGGTACAGCAGATTCGCTCTTGTTTCCTAGCTTCACTCTCAAGATTTAAGCTCAATTGGTAATATATATCGTACTTGGATAAAGAAGTAGAAACAGAATGTGCCTTCTAGTTTATACGTAATGCGAGAGCAGATAGGGTGGAGAATTCTTTATCCTACAGCTCTGTCCTAGGTGAACATCCCCAAAATTATACCTGCATCATGGCGTTATATATGAAATCTTCCCTTTTGCTTTAAGAAAAGAAGGGAGAGGAAAAATGTGTTCAGCAAGAACAAGTGATAGAAGGCTCATAACCTATATTCGCAGAATTCAGGCCATGCACATCGAGCTTTCCCATAATCCCAATAACAGTCCTCATCCCTCAGAGGTCCACGCTTAGCTATTAAACTAATTATCAGTAAAAAAGAAAAAAGAAAAACTCAAGGTGATGTCCAAGAAGAGAAGTAAGAATATGAAGCAAGATTCACCTTTCGTAACAAATTTTGAAGCTGTATTAGGACGAGTATCGTGCCACATCTGGAGCCACACTTCCCGCATCAGAACTGGGGATCTAACAATGTTCCTGTGATTTGCTACACAAAGATGAAAGATGGCGTCAATTTGATGCAAGAAACTCATCCTCTGACAAGAAATCAAATCTTTTTCTTATTCCAATAGAGATAATCAATCACTTTTTCACAGATGAAGCCGATGAATGTGATGCAGCCAGGAAGCTTTTAAAGAACACTAAATTTGCAACCTTACCAACTTACATAGCACTAAATGCCATATTCATAATATGATTTTCCCTATCTATCGTCAAAATGAAAAACGATAAAAGAGAAACTTTCCAATCTATCCCTTCATCCTTCCTTTTTCCTCTTTGATGAGGCACACTTTCCAGTCCAAATAATACAATATAAGTTCAAGTTCGGAGGTTCCAGTTTCCAAAAGTAAATCAACAACGAAGAAATTCCCCCTAACTATTCAACATTTATAGAGCATAGTAGAAATCTTGCAGGAGTAAAATACTTCAGGAACATGTTATCTACCTTTATCAAGCTCCCAAACAGCTGTCTTCCATCCTGAAACACTTTCAGAATCTTCATAATAGGTTATGTACTTGACCCTTGGTGACCTTTTCATGTTGGGAACTATGTCTGCTTCATGATGATGTTCTACATTCAATTCAACTTGTACGTCAGATCCATCGTGCTCAGACTGAAATTTCCAGAAGAAATGAATAAAACTTGCAAAGATCAGCTTTTTGGTACACAAGCAATATTTTTTTCTATCACAGAGGAAGAGAGCAAAAATGCTTATTGCCGACAGAGAAACAAAAAGAACTATGCACCTATACGAACACAATTTATTAGTAGCACATAGTACAAATACCTGAGGAGCCCTTGTTATGTTCACTTTGGGCCCAAGCCAGTTTTTGCACCAAGAGAGAGAATGGTATGGTACCTGTAACAGAGATACACCCGTATTTTCTGAAGCTAAATGGAACATATGCAGTTTGGAAAAGCTAATCATAAAACAGAAGCCCACAATTGAAAGCACAATCACAAGTAAAATGTCTTCAGCTCACCGTCTCATCCCCACTGGTTGTTCCTGGATTTCCTTCAACCAAATTCCCTGACCTGCCAAAACAATACAAATATTATATGACAGCTTACAAAGAGATTAAATCATTCTAATAACTTATATAAAGGCACCCTTCTGCTCAATGTACAATCTGAATCAATAATTATTACAAAAGTTGTTTCAACATTACATGTATAGATATGGCATCTATACATGTCTATTTCCGATTTGAGCTGAAAAGGGGGATACACATGCTGTTTGTGATAGAATAATTTACGTAAATTGCCAATTTAATGTTAAGGATATGTCTACATTGAACAACATGTCTGTTTATATGATGTTTAACTTGATTCAATCCAGTATGGAAGCGACACTTACCTTGAGAAGAGAGATCCTTCAATCTCGTAAATGACGTCTGTAATAATCCAATTATCAGGGTAAGGCTTTCCACTAGGTGCAAAATAGTATCCCACCTGCTTTGCCACAGTCAAGATGACAGAACTTTATTCACCACAAGGCTATAAGCTAAACAAAGAGAGGCACTAATAAAACTTCCCAGGAAAATACTTAACTCAGTGATAAACAACAGAGCAGTTACTAAACTATAACCAAGAAAAATCCAATAGACAGATCTATTTGGACAATGCAATCTTACCTCAGTCTTTAAGTCTATACCGTAGATGCAGAAAATATTTTTTATAGGTGGTCTGTCCCAGGGTGTGAGAGGATTTAGAACAGGATCACCGTGATATGACCTGAAAAGTACAGCATTGTGAACACGGGCACGTTTTTGTTTAAAGGAACACAGGCACGTTGAAAAGCAAAAATAAACATAACATTTATGTTTAATATAACTCCAGAAAAAGTCAACAGAAATTTTCAATATAGAACTAAACCACCAAACCATTTATAATGGGTTTCTATATTTGTGTCCCCCTTTGGATGGCATTTATGTAGACATTCATGAGTAAAACAAACACTTAAAAGTTGTGAGAAGCTTCAATTCGACATCTGCTTGCCTTAGATCCATCAATTTAGGAAGCCAAATAAAGCTCAGGCCCTTGATAATGAGCTTCTTCCAATATAAATCGGTCTTATATTGCAGAAAATTTAACTAACTTTACAGAACAGTGTGTATGATACCATGGTTACCACAAGCATATTCATCCCAAGAAGATTCAGGCCACTGGACTCCAAGGGGCTTTAATAATGAATATCATCCCCTTCAAAACCTTCCAAAAACATCCAATGAACATTGATTTTGTCACCTTGACAGATATAGGTGCATCTAAGAAAAAGATTGAGATGGGAATAAATGGAAGTAGCAATCACTGCATGGATGTCTGGCGTGTGACATAACAACCTTTAGAGAAGTAACAAGAATATTGAAATTTCAAACATGAAGTTTGGTGCTGCTTTAGCAAAAGAGATAAAATATTAAGTTAAATTTGAAATTGCTTCAAAGGTATGTGAATTCTAACACTACGAGAATAATTAGATAGAGAAGTTCTCATATTTGAAATTCTACGTCACACATTATGTAGATAGAGTATAATGACTATAATTGAGACAATACCCACTTATCTAATAAGTGAAGGAGCCTCTTGCTTTCTGGATCATAATCCTCGATTGACTTAAAAAACGTCCCATCTGATATTTCACGAGCTGAGAAGGATAACTGAGTAGGAAGTCCACATTCCATGCGGGACAAGTTGGTCTGAGCTACTTCAGAGACTGATGGACAAGCATCAAATCCAGACAGTATGAGAGGTGAGCAGAGCGGATAAGCATAAAAAGAGATTGACCCTAAAAATACAAAAGAGCCTAGAGTCTTACCATGTATTGAAGGAATTTCAATATTGATTAAATTTGTTGGCCATCCAGAATAGTTTGACTGATATTCTTGTTCATCACACTGATGTATGTGATGACCTTTCCTTGTACTCCCTGAAAAATGCTTCCAGTACATGTTTTCTGCTCTACAATACTTAGAAAATGGCATCATCCATAATGAAGAACCAAAAGAACTGCACATCAATCGAGCTGTTCCCTGATACCTTGCAAAATAAATATTAAGCACATGTTAACAGGCAACCAAATCCAATATCATAAGGTGACGATAACAGACATTCTGCAGCTTCGGAAAAAATAGTGAATGTAAAAAAATAAAAAATAAAAAATAAAAAAAATCAAATTATATTACATAACTGTAAATTACCCTGGTTAATTCAAATTCCAATAGTTTGAAATTTCACAGAATTGATGGTCATTTAAACATGCAGATTAGTAAGTAGCTTTTGTGGGGTTCTAGCATAGCACTGGATCAGGCAAACTATGATTTAGACTGCAAAGATAATGCAACCACTCTATCAACATGGATACTCGATCAACAAGATTGATACTCAGCAAAGAGATGTAGAAGAAAAGGTTTTAAATAAAGAAGAAAAAAGAAAACAGAAAACCTCAGAAACAGGAAGGCCAAATGTGACACCAGAGAGTGCTGCTTTCACTGTTTCAGTTGCACCAAGAAAAGGAGATCCTGCAATAAAGCAAATAAATATAGCCAAATAATGAGCATATAACCACATACAAAGTAACTACGCCTTACAGCACATTGCAATAGTTTAGATGCAACTTGATCTTACCTACAGCAAAATATGCATGAATGTGTTCATCCAGCCATTTGATATATTGTTTTGGGGGAATTTCTAGCTTTAGCCACTCGAGAAAGTAACGAAACACGTTATTACCCAATGAATGAGCAAATACTAATGAGGGGCCACCGCGAAGTTTCAGGGCAGTTTCGAATGTCAACCTGGAATGACAGCAAATTCCTAACATTTTTCAATCAACCACCGAGATAACTCCCTTCTCAAAATAACTATTTATGAACAGATTATTGACGTAGCTACGCATTTTACTATTCACTAATTTATCATCAATGAGATATCCTAAAAATCTTGACTTAAGATTTCTATCCAAGTGCACGCATGCAGTTAGTTTTTTTTTGAGTGTTAGTGATGGAACGACAAATAACCAGCAGATACCAGAAGTGAAACATAAACAGCATTCATATTTCAATTCTGATTATACTATTATAATGTGCCATACCTTTTCAAAACATAATTTTATTGAAAAATACAGGTCCAGTCATTAAGACATACATGCAGTATAAAGTAACAACTTCAACTTTTATGCCAACTACACACTACCATAAATACAACAAAGATCAAATCTCCAGTCCAGGATTACATGACGTAGAATCCATTTACTTTCAAGTATATCAAAACTGATTTAAACTTTGCTTAATTTATATGAATCTAAGAAAATTGGCTAAAAGATGTAACAAGGTAAATAAAAATCAGTTGATTACATCAAAATCTTGTCTATTTCAACTATCTTTTATCATTAATTTCACATTTTTCACCTGAATCCTGAAGTACTCTAGGGGACTAACAATGTATGTTATAGCATAGGCATACATATATCCACATAAGTGAATGATTGTAACAATAGCACATAACAAATATATCTATGAAGGAAAATACAAACTTTAGCCTGTGAAAATAGAGGTCTCTCTCCTCGAGTTTTGCGGGTGACAATCTCCAATCATATGGAACAGCAACGATTGAATTGGCTTCTATACCAAACTCAACGCACCACTTAACCCATTCTTTCCACACTGAAGACATTGGACCTGTGCCATAAAACAAGTTTTAATATAAGCAAACAGAAGAAGAAAAGCAAACAAAAATAACAGAAGCATAAGCAATACAAAAAGAATAATAACAGATTCACCTGTTATATAACCCGGATCAAGTTCTGTAATAGCAGAAAGACCACTATCAGGCCGAGACTTGCATTCAGGATGATCTGTTTGATTGTACGGATCTAGTATCATGCACTTAAGCCAACAGTTCTCAGCAGAAAGAATCTGCATTCACACATGGATACAAAACCCTTCAGTTTATACAATACAAAACATCATCAACTTCTTTTACCAAGCGTGTTTTTAAATATAAGCGCTTTCTTAATTAACTTTTATAAAAGCGCTTTAGTAAATGAAAGCACCTTTTTGCTCTTGAAAAAATGTTTCTGTTTGGCTTAATTAGCTGCAAAAATGCTAAACTTACAAACACTTATCCTAATTTGCTTCCTACTCGCTAACTGTAGGGAGCAAATTAGGGATAAGTGTTTATATAATGATGATGATGATGATGATGATGATGATGATGATGAATATGTGTAAGTTTACTTACTTTAGTAATGTCGATCCAGACGAGGTCAAGAGGATTGAAATCGAGAGGAGAGTACGGACAGTCAAGGATTGACCATGCTCTCAGCTGAGTCGACGCGAAGCCTGGGATTATGATTCCGGACAACTTGGAGTAGTCTCCGGTGAACTCCCCGCCGTTCGCGGAGGTTTCATGCAGAGCTCCGAGGAGGATAACGGTGACGACGATGATATCGAAACGACGTGTCGGTACTGTCATTTGCAGTGTTTGAGAGAGAGAGAGTCAGTGTCGTCGCTCCATGGGAATTCTTTTATTTTCCTATAATGGCGCCTCACCTTCATTGGTCAATATCGTGGTGTTAACGACCTACTCAAACAAACGACGCCGTATCGATTCATTTTCAAATTGAAGTGTGGGCCTTAAAAAAAACTTTTTCGTTTGCCAAATAAGTTATAACGTTTGGCTTTTGCAAAATAGTCCGCTTCTCCGAAATGGACTTAACTTCTCCGAAATGGAGGCCGAAATATGTCGTGTTTTTCGGAGATCCGAATTCCAAATTTCGAATCTCCTAAGTTGGCTTTTTTATTAATTTTTTATTTAAAATTTCGGAGATTCGAAAGTTGGAGTTCGGATCTCTGAAGCACACTGCTTTCAAATACTATAAATAGCAAAGGACTTCGAAGATTTTCACAAAAAAAAAAAAGACAAAAAAAACTTTGAGTTATCCGATTTTGTTTCCAAAGTAACATTGGAATCCAAACTACTTAGGAAATCCGAAGTCCTCTCCGAAGTCATCAGAATGGCTAGTGTTGTTCCTCATTACTTCCCAAACAATGAGGCATTTACGCGATATCAGAATGTTTGGAGAACATAGCCTATTATTGTTGGGGTGCATGCAGTAGACATATACGATATTGCTAGATATGGGCAGAACGATCTACTACGCCAGATGAGATGAGACAACTTGTTTACTCTAAATGCCCCAATTTAGTGGAGCTTATGTCGGATGTTTATAAATAACATCGACCCAGAATCAATCCAGAGGCACCCATTTCAGTTTTTCAACTAGGTTGTTTGAGCGAAGGTTGGATATTACGTCTGACATGATATGTGAGGTTTTGGGGTGCTCGATTGTGGAGGATATGCAGTTTTCCATCATAATGGCTGGCAGTACAAAATATGGCTTGATCAAAGAGCTATCATGAGTATGGTGTTGGGATCAATAGTCACAGAGCGGGAGCGACAAGTGTTTTATGATGGCCGATTGCAAGCTTTGAAGCGAAGACACATCAAACTAGACATTCAGCTTATAGAGGATGTCATTCATTTGATCATCGTGCCACGTATCTGTCGTGCGGACAAAGTTAATATTTTAGACATCGTGTTACTAGACTACATACTTCAAGTAAGAAAATATTGTATTAAAGACAATTCCTAAAAATTTATTTTGTTTCTACAGGGCTGTAGGGTGGATGGACATATGAGCTCTTATTATAGGGTATTAGTTTCAGGTTCATGCTCATAGTAAGACGTGTATTCCCTAGGGCATGGTCATCACCCGATCGTGCAGTATTTCCAAATGAATTTGGATGACGAGGTGGTCTCATTTCAACATCCGACTATTATTAACTAGGGATTCATGCGATGGAGGAGCCTCTATTGCACAGCTGCATGAGATGTTTTCATGACATATATAACAAAATGACATATCTTTTCATGATAAAATTTGATATTAATTCATTCATCTAATTCTTTTATTTATTTTTATGATAAGTCGTCGTGCTACGCAAAACCAGCCGACACAAATTGATTCTCCTCCTCCTCCATTTCCCCTCGCCCTCCAGTAGTATCAAATGATGCTAGCCCATCTCACGCTTATCGTCTTTTAGCTGGTGATCTATTAGTTATTTTATTACATGAACACGCGATTACTGATGTGATCCAAAATGAGCTCTGTTTGTTGGGCCAAGTTAACTTGAAGTTGTGGATGATTGCATGGCTTGGTCAAATTGGTGTATTTGGGTCATTTTGGTGGATTTGGAAGATTCCTTGGGTTCTGGAGTTTAGTCCATGCATGAGACATTATTTGAAGGCTTTATTATGTCTAAAGCAATATTGGAATTGGTCTTGGACGTGCATGGGCTTCCTTGATTGATTTTAGGCTTTATTTCTGAATGGTGCATTAGTAGTGGCGGGATTTGCGCAGTCTTCGAATCTTAGACGTAACTTTCTCGTCCGATTTCCGATTTTGGTGATTCAAGTTGCATTGGAAAGAGAACTCGTAGCTTTCCAACTTTGAAGTTTTCATCAAAGTCCAGTTCGGATTCATTCATGGTCGAAATGAGGACGCAATATCCCTATAGTTTTTATATTTTATATTTTTTTAAAGTTATGTGTTGTTTAAGTGTTGGGCTGAACATTAATAAAATTAAAAGCCCATGGATGAAATTTTCAAGTATTTTATGTCTTATTGGGTTTATTTTATTAGGGTTTTATTATATTTGGGTAGAATTAGGGTTAGCCACTTATTTAAAGGGGCATTATTCATTGTAATGAGAATTACTAAGAACATTTTTTTTTTACAAAACAAAGTGGCTTGTGTCATCTTGAGGGAGTGGATTCTTCCTTGGTTCTACGGAACAAAAGCTTATCAACGTGTGGCAAGCGTTGTGGCGCTGTATCGCTGTTCAAGATTCTCCAAAGAAATAAAGAAAGGTTCTTAAGGGCAAAGTTTTTTTAGGATTGGACTTGATATTGGAAGGATTTTGTTGTTACAAAATCAAGATTCGCGGTTCTTGGGGCTTAGAACACGTGGAGGGGTTTGTTCGGCTTTGTTCCAGGGAGGTTTCTATCAATTACGATATAAGAGCAACTGGCGAGGATCAAGGAGAAACAGACTACTACTGACACACATACTCAGAGGATTAAGGAGCAACAAAAGACTATAAAGGATCAGCAGAAGATGATGGAGCGACTTTAGATGAGACGTTATAGATGTTAGCGACATATTCGCAAGATGAATTTTGATGATGCAATACTAGAAGACTTCGGCTCTTACTAGTGTACACGAAAAGATGTCGAAGCACATTGGTGATGAAGAGTAATGGATGTGAAGACTAGTGCATTTTTAAAGAATATCTTGTGTGGTATTAACGTAGGACTCTCTTTGTAAAGTGAGTTATTAATGTAAGTCTCTAAGATCATATGACATATGCATATTCATATACTTGGCCACCGGTTTCGAACCGGAACCGAACCGTTCGGTTCCGGTTCCATTCATTTTTTTTTACCTTTTTAAAAATTTTAATAATGATTTTTTTTAAAATATGAGATTTAAAAATTTATTTAAAATTATGAATTTGAATTTAGATTACATTAAATTACAAATAAAATTATTATATAAAAAAAAATTAAAAATAAATTATTAAATTAAAGAGCTTGAACTTAAACTCTTAAAAACTCAAGTTGCCTACATATCCCTAGTGGTAAGAGGAATCAACGGTCACATAGTTCCATTACAATTTTAAGATAGTTCCCCATTGTAATTTATAATTATTTAGTGATCAATCATCATCATTATCAAAGTCTGTTGATCCTTCAGTTCTCGTTCTGCTTGCACTTGCAGATGCGTTATCAAACAAGTCTTCAAAGTCATGTGGGGCATCTTCTTATTGCCTCATATGAGCTCAGGGTCCATTCATCCACACATATTGTTGCTTCTAAAGTGCTTGGATGTAATGAAGACCGTCTCGCTTCCAATATATTGACTCCTATGCTGAGGCTTGCTCAAACGCAACGATGAAAACAGGTGCTGCCAACAACTCTTTAGCAATAATTGATAATACATGAAAGATATTTTGATGTATGTTCCACCAGTCAAGGACTTGAAAATTTTTACCCACTAAACTTTATGTAGGAAACTCGAATGTGGTAGATAAATAATTATCTAATTATGAGTTGTTATTCGTGTTATCCCTATATTTTTTATTTCATTGTAGTAGTCAACGATCACCTACGCTAAGTCTTAATTGTTGTCCTACTAATTGCAATTTATATCTACTAACTGTTGGGGTTTCGAGCGATAGGCGCAGCGGAAGCGCGGGTCCTGGCGAAATCGTATTTTAAAACTTTTTCAAAATACCGAATAAATTATTCAATATCTAATATTAATAATTTATTCATATTTCACCTAAACCTATTTATTCAATATCAAATATTGACATAAACATAGTTGAAAACTCGCGAAACTTTTACAAAAACTGTTTTTCCGCAAAATGGCCTAAAACTCTTTTTGACCGAACCGACCACCCGACACTTATGGAAACTGTCTAGGTCAGCTCCAATAATGTCGGGGCAGTTAATGGGCTGCCTGAATAATGACGGATTCACTGTTTGGATAGCCGTCACCCGGTTGGCTCAAAATCCACCAGGTAACTCCTTTTTTGGCCGTTTTCTCTTATTTCAAGTCGGAAATACTTTCCGGCAATTGTGCCAACACCCAAATTACATCCAAAACATTCTAAATATAATAATTTCATCACAAAATCAGATTTATTTCCAGGTCAAATCAGAAAACGAAATTGGTCAAAAATTCATGCTTTAAACCAATTTTCAACCAGATTAATCTAATTAATCCATCACCAAATGTGTCCCACCACATATGAACAACTCTAGAACAATTCTAGGCTATCTAAGAGTGGATCAACAACTCTATAATGGCAACAATTCATCAAATGAATAAATTGGAAATTAATTATAATAATTCACTCCAATACTACTTCACACATGTTCTAATTCTTCCATTTCACCATTCACAACCAAAAGCCCTAATTTTTCAGGTTTGAAGGAACCCTAGAACATTTATAATCCATCAAGAAACAAGAAATCAAAGTTTCCAAGCATAGGGCTTTGAAGAGTTACCTTAAATCTTCCAAATCTTTAGCCTTTCTCTTGATTTTCCTTTAATTTTCCATGGATTCTTTAAACAAAATTTGAGACCCATTTCCCTTCAATATTTTCGGCCATGGTGTGTGAAAGAATGAAGAAGAAAAAATATTCCCTCTCTTTAAAAAGTGTTGACCGAATGGAGAGAGAGAGAAGGCATTTTGTCAATTCTATTTTTTTTTTAATAAATCAATATGAATTTATAGTATTAAATCAAAATTGGACACAAATAAAGTGTATTAAAAGTCATGCCAAATGGTCCAATTAATAATAAACAAGTGTGATAATAATTATCATAAATGACAATTATTAAAATAAATTAAATATAAAGTTAAAGTGGTGACAAATCAAATTTGACACTTTAACCTTTAATTTAATGACAAATGTAACTAATAATAATTAAATATTTTTCATAACAATTATGAATAATTTAATCAATTAATTATAGTATATATATATATATATATATATTTAATGGCATGTGTCAAAATCTCATTTGACGAATAATTAATGTGTATCTAATCGTATTATGTATCAAATACAAATACACAATAATTATTAGCGGACAAAATCTCCTAATTGCATGTGTCGTCGTTTAAACCGATTAAACGATTCAAATTAACTCATTTAATCCGGTGAAGTATTATAAATAATCTGTATTATTCATATCGCGTTGCCTAAGTGCTCAACGAGTACAATTCATATTGTGGGACTCTCTAAGTTTAGGTTTATCCGTCACGAAATCCAATTTCATGTCCATAATCCACCCACTCATGGATTATGACAACCACAGATAATCACACTAAACTATGCAAGTCGAGGTTATAGCATACGTATAATCCCTCCGTCACAGGCTATCCATATTATACCTGGGGTATAAATCAGAACTTCAAATTCATTTGGTATAATACAGTCGACTTTCAATTTATGATCTTGAAATAACACTCGGAACTGATTTCCAAAGTTATACCACGGCCAATGATTTACTAGATCGTAAACACGTGAGGATGTCTATGCCATGTACACAGGACTGACGGATCCTATCTTGGTACGCACTGGATATCATGAGCATCAGTCCACACCCAACGAACAAGAGGAGGTCTGATCATGAATAGATCGTTGACGTGACTGCCATTAAAGTGTGGAAGATAACTCATATATCTACAGTGGTAGCTCAAGTTGAAGGACTAATATGCTCGCTCAACTCGAGAAGGTTCCTAATGACGTTGGTGTGCCATCTATTAGGAAACCTTCAGTGAGTCGTTCAGTGTCTTATCAAATAAACACCTACATATCTATACGAGTCTCTCGAGACTTATGGTTCACTAGGATAAACCATCGGACTAAGTCACGATATACGACATGTACTGGTCTCAGTGGATTTTACTAACCGACCCGTGTTAGTAAATCTTGACCATGAACTTTAATTAATGATATACAACTAATAGTGCGCTTCCCAATGTCAATTACAAACTATGTTGTAATTGCGCACTATTCTGTAAATCCTAGGGTCTTTGTCTAATATACACGTATCACTGAACCAGATTCAGTTTCGTTCTAATCGTAATCAGATATCTAATCGCAATTAAATCGAATAAGCGTATAAAAGACAAGGGTGCTATCATTAAAATTAGTAATATTATGGAAAATACAATTGCTCGTATTTATAGATCAAACATAAATACGATCCGGATTGGTACTCCGAGCACCAACCCTAACAATTTCTCCCACTTTCTCTAGTGCCAATCCACAGTATCATATACACATCTTAATGCGTATCACATACTTATGGTCCTCAAGAGCTCACCAGCACTCAAGAGGTAGGCAACAACAAGTAAGTCTGCTTTAACAAATTGAGTCCGTCCAACAAACCCAACCGTTTTCCTTAGCCAGCAACATTCATATTTTGCAGAATCCAAATTCCACATTAATATGACTTAAACGCCATATCAGTATTGTACTATAGCTACTGAGTTGTCTATGTATTTAGAGATCAAATCCAAATACTATAAGACAACCGCAAGCACTACACTAATATTAAAACTTCTAATCTTTAGGGTCATTATGCAACTTCATAAGTCAATACTTCATAAGTTGCAACTGATTCCACTAATTTAGTATAATCAACAATGATACTCTCAGTGCATCTTTTCTGACTTTATATGACATAGACGATCTAATGTCATAATTAGGATCAAAACTAATCTGACTTTATGGTTGCTGACTAAATTCTCCATGAATTAGAAACTCGTTCTTAATATCTCAAAGATCACAAAGAACATGTTTCAAGATCCATCATATGGTCTGCAGTATATCACAATAAATCGTAACAATTATGATTAAATTGATATCTATAATCGCACATAATATAGTATTCATTATGTCATCATCATATGATACATAAGATTGACTAGACATTCTAATCAATTTCACTTTCGACAAAGGAATCATCATTTACGAAAGATAAATACTATATACATAAAAGACACATTAACTGTCAAACAGTTGTACTAACTGTCATACAGATAATCTTACCATGTCATTTATTAAATCATATCTAATACGCGACTAATGAGAGTTTCTCACAAGTCTCTCAGTTTTATATCTAATATAAAACTTTATATATCAAATATAACAGAGACTACTCCTAGTGCAAACATGAATTTGCACGCTAGAAAGAAATTTGCACGCTCCCACTGACCTTACTGACAAATACGTATTCTCTATACTTCGATAAAACCAGACAGTCTGACTGATATCAAAATCAGAGAACACGAATTTTCGGAAAGCTTATATGAGTCTACAATAGGCTCCATAAGCTAGCATATCAAACTGTGATCTTAGCAGAATACAAACTTCATGGCCATTCTAGAATGAACTCTTCAAACAAAGAAATCACGATGGATCCCTTATTCAAAGAAATCACTCAAGAACGCCATTTTGCATTCTTTACCTAAAATACAGTTTAATATCAACATTAACCAATAGATCATTAATTGTCCAATCAGTGCGACAAGAGACAAGCTTCCTCAGAATCTACAATAGACTACTTAGTATAACATTTCTCACTGTCATACTATAAAGGTCAAACCTTTATCAAGCTCACTTTGCTTTTGCTGCGCAAACAATTTACACATTTTATGAACTATTCATAACGAAAGCCTAATCAAGTTCAAAACTTGATCGTCGTAAGCCATGAAATATCTTAGATCTATGGTTCAATGCTAACTTCCGGAATCGATATCAAATATCACTCCCACTATAAGTTATAGGATAATTTTCTTCGATAAGAAAACATCAGAATCATTAAGTATCATATACTTTGTAAATGATTCTGACATCCTATTGTACTTATACGGAAGATGTCTAAGGGTCATTTCATCTTATTAATTATGTAGTTCCACTTATAGTTTATCATTCTCACATTTGACTTCACTAAGTCAAGTCCTTTCTAAAATCGTCAACATCCAATGTCAACCACCAAGTAACAAAATAATTTTATTACTCGGGATCGTAGAAAAGATATTATATCAAATAGAATACAATATTCCATTAAATTGAATAAATGATAAACCTATGACTCGTACCTCCGAGGTACAAATATTTTCAATTATATAACCATTATACAAAGGAAAGATTCAAATCTCAAACTTTTCAAGATTCAAAATTTTCTACTATACATATCATATATGTAACTGTAGAAACGAATGGAACCTTAATTAAAGAGATGAATTAGTGTTACTGGAGCATAACCCCAAGAGAATTGAAAACAAATTCGGTAACACTCAATATCAATGAATCAAATCATATAAGATTCGATAACTCCCACTTACCAATTTCATCACAATGGAATCGTGGAAGTTTAAAACTGAGTAAGAATTATATTCATTAAATAACTGTAGAACTAATTGCCTTAAATTCATGCGTTTGATCAAATCAAACATCTTCGAACAATTCAAAGATGCGTAATGAATTTCTAAAGATACAGTTTTCAACAGTCAACACTATAGATAGAATATCTTTGAATTATTCAAAATATTCTATCCGAGTTTCATTAGAAATATATTGACAGTTCTTGAACTATTCAAACCATCCAATATATTCTCTTAAAAACTCGTAACTAAGTCATGACAAATCATCAACTAAGTCACGGAGTATAGAAAACTATCTAAGGCAATTATTAATTCAGTTAACCATATACATCCAATGTATTAGTTTAATAAATCTATGGTCCAACAACGATCATTGGTTAAATGAAGTTTAATCATATTCCTGAATACAATATTCATTAAATTGATAAGGATATGTGGTGTGAACTCTTATCAGACCATCCTTTACCATAAGGAATAAGCATCTAATGCTTTTATGATAAGATCTCATAATGCACAGTCCTAAGTTATTTATTTAACCGAATATTTTCTTAATGTTTATCTTTTCATTAATGACACTACTAGTTATATTAAAATATCTAGCAATTGTTTATACAGAACAAGTAACTATCTAATAGTCACAAGTTCTGATATCAAATATCAAAACAGTCATTAAACATTATTTTAATTAACTAGACGAGAGATCCTGTATCTAATACCTACAGTTGTCGTATTGCGAGAATCGATATTCTCTATACACAACTATATGAATCTCTCTTTCTTAGGCTTTATGATTTGCGTTCAATTATTCACAACATTTGCAAATAATCGATTAGTAAATTATGTCAAACACATGACTTCTAAAAGTCATTAAAGCCAAGAAACGTCATTATAAGACAAACAAATACTAAAGAGGTTTTCTTAATGCCAGTCAAGAATCTCAAGACATGAATTATTCAAGTCAATTCTTACTGCATAAGAAACAATTATAACTAGAAAAATATCCTAAAGCAGATATCTATTTAGATTACCTAATCGCGACTTAGAAACTAAGTCACAAACCATCTTGATTTTCAAGAGAATCGGAACAACAGTTCTCGATGGTTTTAACTAATCTAACTATATCTAAGTCTACTGTCTTTCTAGAACCTATTCTAGAACTACGCAACCAAAAGTTAAGTCAGAAAACCTATATATTCAAGTAATATACATGCAGCGGATTAGAAGCATAAATCTATAAACAATATAGAAAGAAAGGAAAAACGAAAACAGTAAATTTCATAAAATTACGCACTGCTTAAGTTATGGATTTTTAACCCAGTAGTGTCTCCCACTACTTTACGTAATACCGTAATCCCTAACGGACAATGGGAATTCGATAATTAAATTGAATTCCATAGTGAGAGTAGGATCCCATGAATATATTTTGACTCACAGCTTTGGTACGATCTCGCCTACGTATATTCATTAGGTAGACAACTCTTTGTCAATCACTCACCAGTGACTCCTGATTTTGGTCCTGACAGTTTCTCGCTGTGACGACTTTGGCACGTTCACAGGGAGGCGTATCAAGGCTACACTTGTCAATGACAAACTCAAGCTACCGGTATAGTCCTGACATCTTTGGCATGTTCAGGATTTCCACTTTCACTTGAATTTATCCAGTATCAATATACAACTGGTATGGATAATAATCCTATAACTACACCCTCACAGCTTTGGCACGATCTCGGATGCAGTTATAAGAAAATACCCATAAATTGTACTGACAAGACGAACCAAGAAACATGTATCCAAAACATGTTACTTTACAGCCATATTTAAAAGCGGGGATTTTCATATAGAAGCTATAGTCTACATCAAATGCAGAATTTTAATCTAAATCATTTTCTAAATATTTCAATTCAACCTATAGAAAATATAACTTAATTTAACGATTAAATTTCCGTTACATTTTTCGTTAGCGTGGAATCGAAAAGTAAAGAAACATATCTAGATTACAAGCATGTGCGAACATTAAAATTGGATTATATGTCATATATCAAGCATGAATAATTAATGGATGAAGCATCAGACCCGCTCTGATACCATTTTTGTTGGGGTTTCGGGCGATGAGGGCGAAATCGTATTTTAAAACTTTTTCGAAATACCGAATAAATTATTCAATATCTAATATGAATAATTTATTCATATTTCACCTAAACCTATTTATTCAATATCAAATATTGACATAAACATAGTTGAAAACTTGCGAAACTTTTACGAAAATGATTTTTCCGCAAAATGGCCTAAAACACATTTTTGAACGAACCGACCACCCGACACTTATGGAAACTATCAAGGTCAACTCCAATAGTTTCCGGGCAATTCATGGGCTGTCCAAACAATGATGGATTCACTTTTTGGACAGCCGTCACCCGGTTGGCTCAAAATCCATTCGGTAACGCCGTTTTTGGCCGTTTTTGCTTATTTCATGTCGGAAACACTTTCCGGAAATTGTGCCAACACCCAAAGTACAAACAAAACATTCTAAAGACAAAAATTTCATCACAAAATCAGATTTATTTCCAGGTCAAATCAGAAAAAGAAATTGGTCAAAAATTCATGCTTTAAACCAATTTTCAACAAGATTAATCTGATTAATCTAATTAATCCATCACCAAATGAGTCCCACCACATATGAACAAGTCTAGAAAAATTCTAGGCTATCTAAGAGTGAATCAACAACTCTAGAATGGAAACAATTCATCAAATGAATAAATTGGAAATTAATTATAATAATTCACTCCAATACTACTTCACACATGTTCTAATTTTTCTATTTCACCATTCACAACCAAAAGCCCTAATTTTTCAGGTTTGAAGGAACCCTAGAACATTTCTAATCCATTAAGAAACAAGAAATCAAAGTTTCCAAGCATAGGACTTTGAAGAGTTACCTTAAATCTTCCAAATCCTTAGCCTTTTTCTTGATTTTCCTTCAATTTTCCATGGATTCTTTAAACAAAATTTGAGACCCATTTCCCTTCAATATTTTCGGCCATGGTGTGTGAAAGAATGAAGAAGAAAAACTATTCCCTCTCTTTAAAAAGTGTTGACCGAATGGAGAGAGAGAGAAAAAAGGCATTTTGTCCATTTTATTTATTTTTAATAAATCAAAATAAATCAATATCACTTTATAGTATCCAATCAAAATTGGACACAAATAAAATGTATTAAAAGTCATGCAAAATGGTCCAATTAATAATAAACAAGTGTGATAACAATTATCACAAATGACAATTATTAAAATAAATCAAATATAAAGTTAAAGTGGTGACAAATCAAATTTGACACTTTAACCTTTAATTTAATGACAAGTGTAACTAATAATAATTAATTATTTTTTATAACAATTATGAAAAATTTAATCAATTAATTAATAGTATATATATATATATATATATATTTAATGGCATGTGTCAAAATCTCATTTGACGAATAATTAATGTGTATCTAATCGTATTATGTATCAAATACAAATACACAATAATTATTAGCGGACAAAATCTCCTAATTGCATGTGTCGTCGTTTAACCGATTAAACGATTCAAATTAACTCATTTAATCCGGTGAAGTATTATAAATAATCTGTATTATTCATATCGCGTTGCCTAAGTGCTCAACGAGTACAATTCATATTGTGGGACTCTCTAAGTTTAGGTTTATCCGTCACGAAATCCAATTTCATGTCCATAATCCACCCACTCATGGATTATGACGACCACATATAATCTCGCTAAATTATGCAAGTCGAGGTTATATCATACGTATAATCCCTCCGTCACAGGCTATCCATATTATTCTTGGGATATAGATTAGAACGTCAAATCCGTTCGGTATAATACAGTCGACTTTCAATTTACGACCTCTAAATAACACTCGAAACTGATTTCCGAACTTATACCACGGCCATGGATTTACTAGATCGTAAACACGTGAGGATGCCTATGCCTTGTACACATGACTAACGGATCCTATCTTGATACGCACTGGATATCATGAGCATCAGTCCACACCCAACGAACAGGCAGAGGTCTGATCATGAATAGATCGTTGACGTGACTACCATCAAATTGTGGATGATATCTCATATATCCACAGTGGTATCTCAAGTCGAATGACCACTATGCTCGCTCAACTCGAGAAGGTTCCTATTGACGTTGGTGTACTATCTATTAGGAAACCTTCCGTGAGTCGTTCAATGTCTTATCAAATAAACATCTATATATCTATATGAGTCTCACGAGACACATGGTTCACTGGGATAAACCATCGGACCAAGTCACGATATACGACATGTACTAGTCTCAGCGGATTTTACTAACTGACCCGTGTTAGTAAATGTTGACCAGGAATTTTATTTTAAGATATACAACTAATAGTGCGCTTCCCAATTTCAATTACAAACTACGTTGTAACTGCGCACTATACTGTAAATCCTAGGGTCTTTGTCTAATATACACGTATCACTGAACCAGATTCAGTTTCGATCTAATCGTAATCAGATATCTAATTGCAATTAGATCGAATAAGTGTATAAAGATAAGCGTGCTACCATTAAAATTAGTAATATTATGGAAAATATAATTGCTCATATTTATGAATCGGACATAAATACGATCCGGATTGGCACTCCGAGCACCAACCTTAACACTAACATGATCATTAAATAAATATATTAAATTAATTTTTATTTTAGCTATTATTCTTGAAATATCAATTTCATCAGATATTTCTAAATATCCATAGTAAGCTTGTAAGACACTATTCAAACCTTCTAATTTAAATTTAGGATCAAAAATCGTGTCAATAAGATAAAGTAATTGAATGTCTTTAAAATAATGTAACTGTAGGCACTGCATTTTTGCATATAAGTCCCGATGATGAGTCTCACATGGAGACACTACCTCTTTAATTGTGGAAGTCGCGGGAAACAGACGTCGGAAGAGAAGAGTCAAGAATTGACACATTGTTGGATTTAATTCGCTGGAGTAGCTGCGGGTTCGCTTGTTGGACCTCCGTTTCAAAACACATCCTTAGCCCAAAACCAAAGCCACACGCCCACCTAGCCCAAGCCCATTAAATAACATCCAATAATAATTAAAACATTTAAAACACATGTCAAAAATTAAATTAAATCAAAACAAATCTCATTCCTAAATTAAATAAATCAAATCAAATCTCATAAATCACATTCCTAATTAAATTAAATCACCTTCTATAATTAAACAAAATCAAATCAAATCAAATCACATTCCCTAATCAAAAAAAGAATAAATCAAATTAAATCAAATCACTTCCCTAATTAAAAGATTTTTCTTTATCCCACACTATAAAAATATCCCCCATAATTACACAAATCTCTTTCCTATTCAAACAAGGATAAACAAAACCCTCTCCTATAAAAGAAACAGAAACCCAACACATCCTACCCTGGCTCATTCATCAAAAACACTCGGCTTTCTTTCTCTCATCTATCTCTCTACCTCACGCAACTCGTCTCTCTCTCTCAAAACCAACTCACAAAACTGACAAACCCTAGACCAGCTCACGCTCAGCTCTCTCATTCCTGCTCACGCCACACTGCCACCTTACACCTCACTCACAAACCTAGACACACACACGTCTCTTACAATTATACACACACGCCACCAGAAATATAACCCAACTCACAGGCCACTCACGCACACACTCACTCATCACAACCCTCACGCACACACTCACTCATCACAGCCTCACGCACAGCCCACACGAAGGCCACAAAACCCTAAAAGCCCTCACGCCACTCTCACCTAAAATCACGCACACAAGCCCAGCAGCCCCTCACTCACTCTTCACGCGCAGCACACACTCAGCCCATGCAATAAGCCACGCCCCTCACTCCCTCTTCACGTTCAACATTCCAACACCCCCTCAACTCGGCCACAACAAATACACCCTAAACTGACTCTATTTTTCACTTGAACCATTGCCCACAAATTACCCACTCACGTAACAGCAAACCCTCACGCAAGCCATTATCCTTCACACATCCCTTTCTCTCCATAACCCCATGCATCACGTTCATTCCCATCACAGCCCTCGTCAATGACCAAAGCAACCCTAATCTAATTCGGCAGCAACAGATAAACATTAAGCCCTCTCCAAACAACCTTACTGCATGCCTAAACTGCTCACTGACCAGCCCCCTGCACCGCACGCACACTGCCCACTAAACTGTCCATATTGCCGCAGAATTAACCCCTGAAAATACCCCCTAAAACCGCACCAAAACAGTCCTTTATTTACCTTAAAACAGTGACCAGAAAATACAACACAAACAGCAGCGAAACGGAGTGAAAACAGCAGCCCATACAGCGAAACAACGAGGAAAAATGTTGGATTAGTGAACCAGAAAAGTTGCAGGGCATTCTCCCTTCCGACGGCCGTGTAATGCGCTTTCGAGAGACGACAAAAGAGGTTAGACCTGTGGGCACCCTTTTTTACTTATTATCTTTCGTTTCTTTTATTTATTTTAATATATTATCGCATGAAAGTCGTTTTTTGAGGCATGATGTGAATTCTGGATGAACAGAATGCGTGTTCTTTTTTATGGTTTATCGGATGGAAACCCGGACGTAAATTCCGTAGCCGAATCCGAATGGACGGTAGTGCAGTTTGCACTCGGGATACAACGCCACGTACTACTTAAGAGACACACGTATTTCGTTTCATCCAACCATGTATTTGAGCATGATTAGGTTGCTAGTACGTTATTTATCTTTGTAAGCATGATTTAGTTTAGTATGTTATTTATCTTTAAGCATGATTTAGTTGTTTATTTTTAAGCATGATTAGTTATTCGTTTTGCGTTTGGAATTTGCATTAAGTTTATGTTGTTGTCTGCATTTCGCATTATATAATTGAAATATGTTCATGAGATTGCCGTGTGTTGTTGTGTGTTATGATGACTTACTTTCCAAGCATGCAAACTTAGACATAGGATTTATCTTTATGAACATGAACTAGATATAGGTTTTTCTTGAGCATGTTGCGTAGATTCGGTTAAGATATTGCACAAATCACATCATTACAAGTGGCATAAGTAAGAGACCATTCTGAACCCAACAGTTTGAGGTCTTCCCTTGCGAGGGGTGAGTGCGGCCTTAAATCTTTGTCCCGGTTCACACTGGGTGGCGACTCCATGTTATTTCTCCGGTTTAGTTCCCCCGCGAGCTATTCCGTACTCCCAACTGGGCCGCGAGCCTAGAACAGCGTCGTCGATTTCTGTGTCCTACAGTAACCATTTTCGTTTCATAACATTAGTAACTTCAAGCAAAACAATATCATTAGGATCAGAACTTTCAACATGCTCATATAGAGTACCAACAATATTCAACCTTTCAACAAGAAATAAATGTGTTGTAGGATAATAAACTCTTCTAAAAACATTTGTAGCATCATTAAAAAATTTTAAAATTTCTAAAAAAATTTCATAAATATCCCATTGACTATGAAAAAGTGTGATATATTGAACATGTTGAGAAAAAAACTACATAATGCATCTTTGTATTGGAAAGCTTGACATAAAAGAAAATAAGTTGAATTCTAATGTGTTGGAACATCTCGTGAAAATTTTATCGCTTTAATACTATTTAATTTAAAAAACTCGGTCCCTTCTCTCCTAACTTAAGAATATGACCAAATACAATTAAGTGCAATCTTAATAGGATCAATGAAAGGTTTTAAACAAGTCAGACCATCTTGAACACATAAATTAAGTACATGACATGTGTAATGAACATGAAAAAATCGATCCCCCAAATTTGGTTCACATATTTCTGTTAAATCCTTAATTGATGTAGTATTTGTAGATGCATTATCAAAACTAATTGCTAAAATTTTACCTAATAAACTAATTTCATAAAAATTTACTTTCACCATTCTATAAATATTTTGTGCAGTATGTTGTTCATCAAAAACTCTAAATACAATAAGTCATTTTTGTATGTTCCGTGATGTATCAATCCAAAAACAAGTTACACCTATGTATAGGTGTGTTCATAAATGGTCACTCCAAATATCAGAACAAATAGAAAGACGACATTAATATCCTTAAATGTTTCATTTAAAATAATTTTATCATCTTTGTATAATTAAAATTTTGACGTTTTGTTGTATTTCTAGTCATTCTACAAGCAACAAGATTTAAAGCATTATGAACGTAATTAGTAAAAGTATTTTTTTCACCAAAACTTAAGGAAAAGATATGCCATACAAGTTAATTTAGCAAATTCTTCTATATTTTTAGCATCAAAATATTTAAATAAAACTAAAGAACTCGTACCTCTACTAGATGATGTGTACCTGGCCATTTGAGTTTGCATTGTATCAAGTCCAATTTCAGCAGCATGATGTCTTTCCAAGTGCTTGTTCATATTGCCATATCCACCAGTAAATTTTTAAGAAACCCCCACAATTGTTGCATATTGCTCTTGGACTTTCATTTTCAATCTCGACTGAATGAAAATAAATTTTGAAAATATCGGAGGAACGAGACTTAACCTCTTTCTCTGTGTACCGATACTAGGTCCGGTCTCTTGGGTTGGCACATTTGACATGGTGTTCTCAGATGAGCTTGTCATTTTTATTAAATAAATTTTAAAGAATGTGAGAATTTAGAATGAGAAATTGTAGATAGGAGAATTGAGAATGAGAGAATTGTAGAAATTGAGAGAATTGAGAACTGATGTATTGAAAAAAATGAAAAATGACATCTATTTATATATTTTTGGAATATTTTTGTGATACCTAAAATGTCCCTAAAACTAGACTTTTTATTAATGTTATTAAAGGTAATTTAGTAAATTGTATATTTTAATTATTATTATTTTTGGAATATAGGGCAGAAACAGAACTGTTTGATTCTGGTTCCGAACCGGAACCGTGGCCTCTACATATTCATATACATGCATTATGGTCATATGCAAAATGATTTTAATCTTCAAATTCTGATATTTTGACACTGAGACTGGCATACTGGTGCCCATACTCTGTTCTGAACAGCTTTGTATCGCCTCTGGAACCAGACTACTTCATACGGTTATCCCATATTAGTCTCTCTAGCGTTTGCACTATTACTGGAACCGGTCTAAATCATATATACATTCATACTAATCAATCTTCATATTTTACATGCTCTCAAAAATCGACATGATCCTTAATGTCTCCATACCAGTCAGTAATCTAGTCTTGTCTGCGCTTACTAATGTCAAACAGTAATATTTTATAGCCGTTGTAATGGCATACCGGCACAATGGCCTTTACATACTGACTTACTAGCCTCAGTGCAAACATTAGAGACTGTTTTCATTTTCTCTTTAAATTGAGTCCCTATTTCGTTTTTGAAACTCTCTTAAACTTTCATACAATTTCTTCTAATGCAAAAACAGAGAGCAAACAAAATCTTCTTTATCATACACTCTCATAATCAAGCTCACACACTACACTTTCATATCATTTGTGGTGAACTTAGTTTACTTGGGTTACCAACTCACAACAGTAATCTTCTTATCCTTTGTGAGTGCCCAAGTGTGTTGTTGTACTTTAATCTTTATTATTCAAACAATTGAGGTTGTGAAATCCCTTTGTGAGTGGGCATACTAAAAAAGGTAGTTATTGTGAAAGATTGTGAGTTTATCTAGGGACAAAACGCATTGTAAGGGTTTAAGAGTTAGCGATTGAAAGACTCTTGTGTAAAGGTTTGGAGTGAACCTATGGGACAAAACTCTTGATTGCGAGTGAGCCACAGAAAACTCAGTATAAGTTGTGGATTCAATTTAGTGGAAAGCTTCAAGCGTGGCTTAGGGGAGTTGACGTATGCAAAGAGTTGGTCGAACACTATAAATCACCGGTGTCAATTTCTTTATCCCTAAACTCTTTATTTATTGCAAGTTTTATTTTATATATGCATATTATTTAGAAACTTGCATTCAAAGTAATCATAAATGGTACAATAAAGCCAATGAAGAAGGATAACAATAGTGTGGAGTTTCTGAAGCCATATTTTGAATGGACCAATGAGGATTTCATGGAAGCCTCATGAAATTCTAAGACACTCAACCATCTCTTTTGTGCAATTAATTGGAGTCAAATTAACAAGCGTTCAGAGTTTGGAAATGCATATGAACTGTAGAAGTCTTTGGAAATGGTCAATGAAGGCACAAGCCAAGTTAATGAGTCAAAGATCAACCGGTTCATGTGCGAGTTTTATAGTTTCAAAATGGAAGCCAGTGAAGATATTGAGCAAATGATTTTGAGATTCACAATGATTGTGAATCAACTTAGTGCTTTAAGGAAAATCATTGACTCAAGTGATCAAGTGAAGAAAATTCTTAGGTCTCTCCCTAAAGAGTATAGGATTTGTACATCCTCCGTCAAGGAATCAAATAATATCAACAATTTGAATTTTGATGATTTAGTGGGAAAATTATTGGAATATGAGATGAAGCTCAAAATGGATTTAAAGGAAGAAGAATAGAAAAATAAAAAGAAAATAGCCTTTAAGTCCTTTGTGAGAAAATGGGATGATGTTATCTCAAGTGATGAAGAGGAAGATAGTGATGATGAGTTGGCACATTTGACCAAGAAGTTTAAGAAATTCCTCAAATCCAAAAAATATAAAGGGAAATCTCGATCGAATGAGAAGAAAGAAGAAAATTGGCCGTAGAAACACAAGAAAGATAAAGTCATATGCTATAAGTATAAAAAGTCAAGTAATGTGGTTGTTGATTGCCCAATAAGGAGATTCAAAAGAAATTTCAAGAAGAAGACAATGGAAGCTACTTGGAGCGTTAGTGACACTAGCTCATCTGAGGAGGAGAATGATGAGGGAACAATGAATCTCACTTTCATGACTATTGATGATCTCCTAGAGGAAAACGATGAGGAAAATGTACATGATTCATGTGAATTGTTTAACACATTTAATGAATTGTATGATTTACTTAGGAAGAAGCATAAATTGACTAAAAATGAGCATTTATCACTATTACATGATCATGCATCAATTGTTGAGAAAAATGAAATGCATGAAAAAGAGATCGCATGCTTAAAAGAAGAAAAGCTAAAACTTGAAAATAGCATATCTAGCATGTCATCTAGCTCAAACATATGTGATTTCTGTTGAAGTTGGTGCTTGAAAGGCTAATCTGAATAATGTATTGTACATTATATTTTATTAATTATTAATAAAATAACTACATTTTCTTTTCAAACCTTATTAATAGTAATATCATTTTGTATATAAGATTGATATATAAATATGCTACGAATGACATCGACCTTAGAATAGTCATATAGTAATAATGGACACTGAGTTGTTCGACATTGGGATAATATTACTATTATCAACTATTCTTTAAAGTAAATATTCCAAGTCGGGAATACGGTCGAATTCTTATAACCTAGAAGACTAGCACATGTCGTATATTGGAATTGGAGTTCCAATGGTTTAACCCAATATACCATGAGCAATGGAAGCTCATATAGACATGTGGATATTCGGTGGAGCGAATACTAAATAACTCACATGTTATTCCTAATATTTGGAAGTACACACCACCATCAAAGACCTTTCATGGTCTGACCACTAGATGTCTGTTGGGTGTAGACCGATACACTTGTTAATCAAGTGCGTATCAAGATATGAGCCGTCGGCCCATATATATACCATAAGGGGTTTAGGTATCCATGTGAGTAAGTCACGATTCTTAAGAATTTGGACAAAGCCGATCACCTAAGGTGGATTGCATATATCAGAAATGGTGTTCTGATTAGTTGTAAAGAATCATGGACATGTCGACATGAGATGTACGCCTTGGAAACTTGATTGTGTAATTTATGTTTCCTAAGCAAAACTCGGATAGCCTACGACATATGGATTATTAAACACATGTGATGACATCGACTTGTATAATTCATAAAGGTAATTCGTATTCTTCACAAATTCAGAGATGACTGAACTGCGTATATATAAGCCAGACTTATATAACGAACGTGTCTGGACTTTGTCGAGAGTCCCATAATATGAAATGTACTCGTTGAGCATTGGGTAGCCAATAATATTTGATATTATAATTATTAATGAAAATAATTAATTGTTATGTGATAACATTAATTATTTACTTTTACCTAATTGGATTAATTCAAAATCACACAAGAAATTTATTGTAATTTCATAAATATCTCTACCATTTGAGGATATTTTGAAAATTACAAATATGTAATAATATGTGTATTTGTCTTGAATTAATTAGATTAAATCAAAGTAGTAGAAAATAAACTAATCAATTTATTGAACTTTGTATTGATTTAATTGGATTAAATCAAAATGGTAAACAAAGATGATTAGTCACACCTAATTATACATATTTGGAAAAATTAGATTACGTCCACCTAAAAGTTGATTAAGGCTTTTATTAATTAAAAATTACATAAGTTTTGCTATAAAAGACAAGCTTGAGCAAATTGTTAATCAAGCAATAGCTTAAGAAAGTTAAGCTTGTGAATGCTAAAACAAGCAAGTATTAGAAATATCAGTCTAAATAAAAAAAATGTGTTTAGAGAAGCTTTGGAAGTTCTCTACAATATTTCAACAAGGAGAAATCAAGATTGGATCTTGGAATGAAGCTTGCTAGCTTTGGAAGTACTTATGATTAGATATTGGAATCAAGCTTGCTAACTTTGGAAGTTTTCCACAGTATTTCAACAAAGAGAAGAAGATTGGATCTTGGAATTAAGCTTATTGGGTAAGTTTGATATTCTCTAAAGCTATGTTTTTCATTAGTGAGTTATCATTAGTAAAACATATAGTGATCTATTATGTATTGGATACATAATAACATAGCTTGAAGTTGAAATTAGGTTAATAAATTGTGTATGGATGCTTTGGAAGCATAAACACAATATGTTTGTGATTGGGTCAAAATATTTATGTTGGACATAAACATAAAATTATACTTTGGAACTCTAGATAATAGCTTGGAGATATGGCTACCGTTCTAGAATCACTTGACCACTTTTGGGTGACCTAGAATTGTTCATGAGTCATTTCATTGTGGGATTCTATTTTGGTTTGTATTTTGATTCAAAGAAATACATATATATATATATATATATATATATATATATATATATATATATATATATATATATATATATATATATATATATATATATATATATATATATATATATATGTTTATTTTTATAGCATTGTTGATGTTAGTTTTGAAATTAATTTTTTTTAGGTGGTTTCGAAAAGGTGCTTAAGGATTTAAAATAAAAAAAAAATAACATCTGGTTAATAGTGTTAGATCTGATTTTATCTTGTTTTGGTTTTTCTGGACTCTGATTCATCCCCAGTTTTTCCATATACACTCTTATGGAATATAGTATTCCATTAAAATATTTAAAAATACATTTATGCTTGATATTCATGGATTAGACCCACTTTCGCTGCGCGGGACACCGATCTGACTCTAGGGTTCCCACAACTGCCCCAACAGAAAGGTGTCAGAGCAGGTCTTAACCACACAACACATTTTCATATTTGACATGTATTTGAATCTATGCCTCTATAATTTTAATTTAATTATGTATAAGTCATATTAAATATGCATTGCATGTTTTAAATTAACATTTTTATTTTGATCCAAGCATGTTAATGACTTGATTATCATAAATCTCCCATGATTAGGTGATTACTTTATTTTAAGTAATAGTATTAATAATGTTGGATTATTATTAGATGGTCTGTCTTGTCAATACAAAGATGAATGAGTTCTTATTACTTATGCCTAATATCTTCATTATTGTGAGGGTATAAGTGGTCGAAACTTAGGTCGCTCCGGTAAAACATTAGATGTAGCGTGATGAGTTAACGTAGTCATCTAATACCGTTATTACGGTGATGGTGTACTTACAAAGCTCATTAGTGCACATTGAAAAGTATACACATGGAACACGTATTAATCCAACAACATCATCATTGTGAGGATACAAAATGGTTCAGGACCAAACTTAGGAGTCACATTGATATGATTGACCTTTGAGGTCTACTTAATGAGTTTATGAAGTCTAAGGCCGCTATTATTATGAGGCTGGAGTAAATGTCAGTGGGTTCACTTCCCGCTATGAAATTTTGATTGTCAAATTTTTTTATTTTTCCGTTAAAGAGAGATTACGGAATTATGTAAAGTAAGTGGAAGAGCACTAATAAATTTATAATTCATAATCATATTAGTGTTTTTATATTGAAATGAAAATATTCTGTTAGTGTTTAATTAGTGTCTTGTAGAGGGCTGCCGCAAATCCATTAGCACGACTTTTGGATTCCAATAAATTAAAAAGAGTCTCAAACTACTTAGAGTATGAGATGAACATTCACCATGTCTATGAGTCATAATGATTGAGGTAAGTTACGCTCAATCCAATTTTTGTCAAAATTGTTCCTAATTTTCTTAGGCAGTACATAGATTTACCAAATGCTTAGAGCATTATGAGAACACTCAAGGAGTTGTTCGAAACAAATCAAGAAAGTGAGATATATCGGAGGTCTAAGGAATTTTTCCATGCTAAGCTCAAGGATGAAAGAGTGGTTAGCATTCATATTTTCAACATGATTGAACATATCCGATATTTGGAACGACATGACATTATGATAGATGAAAGACTAGGCTAAAATTTGATTTTGTCTTCTTTATTTAGTACGTATATTGGCTATGTGATGCATTCGATGCAAGCCATATATGAAGAGCTTCACAACATGTTACACTCGGCGGAACATGATTTGAAGAAAGAGAATCTCATTTTATAACTCCATGATGGAGCAAGCTCTTCAAAGACTTCTATGATGTGTAAGAAGATTAAAATGGGAAATAAAGATTCCAAGAAACAAACTGCAAGACCACGTGTAACTCGTGATGCATGTCTACATTTCCAGATGGCTGGACACTGGAAACGTGATTGTCCAAAGTTGAAAGGAAAAGTATGAACCCCATGTATGCTTTGTATTTTTCCTATTATTGACATCTCATTAGCCTTAGATGCAAATAGTGGTTGAGTGTTATGCACCGGTAGTCCCACTCATATTTGCAACTCCATGCAAGCCATAAGAGTTAAAATAAGGCTCAACAAATGGGAGATCCGGCTTTGAGTTGGGAATGACGCTGCATTGGATATCAAAGCCATTGGAATAGTTGTTCTAGATCTCCCTAATGGATCAAAATTAATTTAACATGACTGTTATTATGTTCACTCTCTTATCAGACAGATAATATCGTTACCGATATTAGATAAAAAGAGATATAAAATAAACATCAAAGATGGTGTTTTATGTTTATATGAAAAGATAATTATTTGATATGTGAATATTCTTTATCTAAGGGTCATTTTATTTTGGAAACATATTGAGATGTCTTTAATGTAGAGGAAAATACAAGTAAAAGATCTGAATTAAATAATATTGAATTTATGAGTGATTAATTCAGATGTTATTTAAGGGAGAATTAGATTCTTGTCCAATATAACCCACCAGGGACTCCTCAACACAATGGTGTGTCTGAGTGGAGAAATCGTACTTTATTGGATATGGTATGATCAATGATGAGCAATACAGATCTTCCATATTACCTTTGGGGTTACATTTTACTTATTGTTGCCCACGTACTGAATTAAGTTCCATCGAAAGCTGTTTCTACGATCCTATATCAGATATGGTACGGTAGAAATCTAAGTCTTAGATATTTAAATATTTGAGATTGTCCTACATATGTCAGAGTTGCACAGCGGGAGAAACTAGCATCTAAGGAGTATAAATTGATGGAGTTGGTGCTTGGAGTGCCAATCCGATTTGTACATTTTATTATTTATTAATAAAATAACTACATTTTTCATTTCATAATTATTAATGGTATTGTCATTATGCGTATTAAATTGATGTATCGATATGCTAAGAATGTCATCGACCTTAGAATAGTCTTGACACTAGGTGTAAACTACTCTTAAAGTAAATATTCTTAGTCATTGGTTTTGGAATACGGTCGAATTCATATAACCTAGAAGACTAGTACATGTCGTATATTGGAATTGAATTTCCAATGGTTTAACGCGATGTACCATGAGTTTTGGAAACTCATATAGACATGTGGGTATTCATTGGAACGAATACTGAATGACTCATAGGAGATTCCTAATAGTTGGATGTACACACCACCATCAATAGAAATCTCCTCGACTCGAGTAGCATATGTAATCCTTTGAGTATAGGATAACATTGATTTTGTGTGAGATCTTCCACACTTAGATGCCATGTATGTCAGAAACCTTTCATGGTCTGGTCTCTAGATGTTCATTGGGTGTGGACCGATGCACTCAGTAATCAAGTGCAAAGCAAGATAGGATCCGTCGGCCCGTATGTGTACCATAAGGGGTTTAGGTATCCATGTGAGTAAAGTCACGATTCTTAAAGACTTTGGCCAAAGCCGATCACCTAGGGTGGATCGCATCAGTTGTAAAGAATCGTTGACATGTAGACATGAGATGTGCGTCTTGGAAACTTGACGGTATATTCTATGTTTCATAAGCACAACTCGGATAGCCTACGACAGAGGGATTATTAAACATATGTGATGACCTCGACTTGTATAGTTCAGAAAGGTCATTCGTGTTCTTCGTGAATTCGGAGGTGGACGAATTACGTACATATTAGCTAGGCTTATATGACGAACGTGTCTGAACTTAGAGAGTCTCAATATGAAGTGTACTCATTGAGCATTTGGGTAGCCGATGATGTTTCTCGAATGCTATAGGAACGCGAACATTCTGTCTCATTATCATTCGAATGCATTTCCGAACGCTACACAAACGCATGCATCCTGTTTACCATTCGAACGTGTTTCCAGACGCTATACGAATGTGCATATTCTGCCTCACTTTTGTTCGAACGTGTTTCCAAATGCTACACGAACGCATGTATTCTGTTTACCGTTCGAACGTGTTTCCGAACACCGGACGAATGCACATACAGTAAACATATTTCTTTGGCCATTTCCTTTGCATTATGTACCTAATTATCCATTTTTATTAATGCTTTTATAGTTGTTATTAATTACATTATTGCGCTTCATTGTTTAATACGTTTATGAATTATGCACTTTGCCTTCATTTTTTTACTTATGATTATGGGTGTGCAAACTTGTGTGTTGATTAAATTATCTTGTATGTGTTGCATAAGACTTGGTTACACTATTCCATAAATCTTTTCATTACAATTGGCATAAGTAAGGGACCATTCCGAACCCAACGGTTTGAGGTCTTCCCTTGCGAGGGGTGAGTGCGGCCTTAAATCATTTCACAGTTCACACTGGGTGGCGACTCCATTTTATTTCTTCGGTTTAGTCCCCCGCGGGCTACTCCGTACTCGCGATCGGGCCGCGAGCCCGGACAGCGTCGCCCGCTTCTGTATTGCCTACAGTCTAGCGTCTCCACTGGGGATAGGGTATCGGCCCCGAAATAATGTCTTGTAATGTTTGTGATTTTTGCTTTAGTTAACCTTGTCTAAAATTGACTTAACCAAAGGTATTATTAGAGTTAGACAATGATTTGGTGTCTTCATTCACTCACTACCTTTTTATAGCCAAAAGTAAAAGCTGTGAAGACATCTAGATAATCATTTACTCGAAGCTTACCTTAAAGTATATTTAAAGTGATGGACTAATTTGGATGATCTGTTGTTTATTCCTGTCACCAAGGAGATAAGAGCCTAAGAGGTAAGGGTATTTAAGAGAGTTCGCTCCACCCTCCCTCTGGGGAATTTTCAATAGAGGAATCGATTTGATAGTTATTCAAGTATTGTGAAGTCGTTAACGGATCATTATATGGTACCATCACTCGTTGGCACGTACCTTAAGATATAAAAAAGGTGCGCTCACTTGGTCGCTCGAACCCTTGAGTGGGGAGACTTAGTTGTGGGCAATCCTTCGCCGTCGGGAGCCTTTATCTATACTCCTATAAACCCGCATGTGAACCATAGTTGTATGACCTATAGAAGCCACCCTTTTATGCTTGTGTTTGGGACCATCATCATTTGGATTCAGTTGGACTTCTTGTCATGAGATGTGAACTTGTTGGACCATTTAAACTGGGACGAGTTTGTGTCTTATGACAATTCGGCCAAAAGCTTCTAAAATACCGATGTGACACTTTATGATTGGGCCCCCTATCATTTGAAGTTATTTAGCCACGTTATTGCAAAAGTGTAAACCTGTTGGGCCTTTTTCAACTGGGACAAGTTTACACCTCACAATAATATGATTGAATGCTTTGAAATGATAATAGGCCAACTTGTATGAAACCCTTGATGGGTTTAGAAAGTCCAAACATGATCCAAATATGCTAGAAGCATGAGTTTGATATCCGCACTGGCTTTCATCTAGAAAGGATACGCCTTGTTATGGCATATTTGTATACTTTTGGACGCTTCTAAGTTCATCCCCATGACCACGGTTGCCGAAAGCCCAACTTATCATTTCTAGACAATGGCATGATCTCATAATTCGGCTTAGTCCATGTTGTAAATGGGCGGTCTTTGTCTTTTACCGATGGAAAAGGACAGAAGCATCCAAGGTTCACCCCGTAGCATATGAGATAGCGATTTTATATACCTTACATCGGTGCATAGAATAAGCCATATATAGAACCAAAATAGGCTTACCATGATTGTGGGAGAAATAAGGTTGGAAGGATATATTCTGTTTGATCACCTCACGTATTTTATATATTTCATGCATCACTCGCATACACGTACCATGATAACTCATAGTTTTAAAGCCGCCATAGATACTCGTTGGGTTAGAGAAGAAGAAAGACTCGTAAAAAGACCGTTAGCGAACATGAGTGAGTCCGATAACGAGGGTTCTCGCATGGATCAGTTGGAGACTAATCTCACTAAGATTACCGAGCAGTTGCAAGCTTTAACCATCGATGTGGCCAATATGGCAGTGCCCCGTGCATGAGGGGCATGAAACTCTGAGAATGTCAGGCATGAAGAGCCTCTGATCAGGATGAGTGATGAGATCCCTGTTTTTGATGATGACATGGCTGAGTATCCCACGGGAAGGGTATTCGGGTCTCAGGCCAAGTTGCAGAAACTCAGGGATCAGGTAGAGTCAGTTACATGCAAGATGAGGGGTAAGCATGAGGACCTACTAAACTACGAGGCGATGAATTTCGAGGAGCAATTGCCTTCTCAGTTCAAGATGCCCGACATAGCTAAGTTTAACGGGAACGGGGATCCGAGGGTCCATATCCGACAATATGTTTATGTGATGAGTGCAGTGGGTCTGTCGAAGTGTCAGGTTCAGAAGATGTTTGGGATGTCGCTAGAGGGAGTGCCTGTGGTGTGGTACCATGGCCATGTGAGGAAAGTCAATGATGATTGGAGGGTATTGGTGGAGGCCTTTCTAAATCAGTATGTCACAGATTTGGAGATCGACTTGTCGCTCCACGACTTGGAGAATACCAAACAGAAGCTGGAGGAGAGCTTCAAGGATTATGTAGATCGCTGGAGGAGCCAACTTTTGAAGATGCAGACTCGGCCCTCAGAGAATGACCATATCAAGATGATCATCAAGGGCACTAAGCTCTCTATTTATGGCAAGCTGAGGAGGATGAGCTCTATGATTACTGATTTTCGACAATTGAGGGAGACCGTTATGGATATTGAAGAGGAAGAAGCTGAGAATATGAAGTTTTATGGCCTGAATATGAGGACCGTTGGGGGACCTTCAGGAACTAAGCCCGCTTCTACTGAAGTTGCCGCCATCAGGAATAAGCGATTTTCTAACCTTGGTAAGCCTTTGTCTAAGGTGCTTGAGAAGTTGAAGAGACATGGATTCCTAAAACCCTTAGAAGCTAGACCACTTCCTAACCCTCCACCACCACATCTCAATATAAACATATATTGCCATTACCACCAGCAAAAAGGCCATGACACCGATAATTGTGCCCGCCTCAGGCATGAAATCCAAGACCTCATCGACTCCCACAAAATACCCGACCCAGAAAAAGAACAACCCAACACACAGAGAAACCCCCTACCCAACTACCATTCCGTTCCACCACCCACATACATGATTAACTCCGGCCTACCCGAAACCCTTATCCTCCAAACCTTTGACTGCCAAGCCTTTTGCCTGGGGATTTGGGATAGTAGTAGTGAAGATGAGACGGAGCAGGGGAAGAATTTCTGGGAGAACTTATCGAGCAGTGATGAAGTGGAGGTGAAGGGGATGACGCGCAGTGGATGTTTTTACGGTGATGTAGCGGATAAAGGCAAGGAAGTGTTGGCAGGAGGTAGGGAAGTGACAGAGAACGTGGATAATACTGACGGAGATGTAGTGCTACGTCAGTTGAAGAAGAAGCGAGCACAAGTGAGCATTTGGGAGTTGTTGTGTGCATCTCAAGAGCATAGGCGTGCCATGGTGGAGGATTTGAGTAAGATAGTGGTACCGGAGGATGCCAACCCTATAATGTTCGTAGGATCGGTGCAGAAGGAAGCTTTGCAGGTGATAACGTTCTCTAGGAGGAACTCCTGTTGTAGGGAAGAGATCACAATAGGCCACTGTTCATTAGGACGGAAGTGATGAGCAATAGGACATCTTGTGTGATGGTGGATGATGGCTCATCTATCAATGTGTGCCCTTTGAAGATTTTGTCGAGGTTGGGTCTGAAGGCGAAAGATTTGAGTCCCTCCAACATGACTATCAAGGCGTATGATGATAGTAAGCGGGGAGTAGAGGGCACCTTTGATGCGGTAGTCAAAGTGGGTCCAATTGAGGATGAGGTTGAGTTCACGGTGCTTGATATCCCATCCACTTTTACTTTGCTATTGGGGAGGCCATGGTTTCACAAGCTTGGGGGTGTGCCCTCCACTTTGCACCAGGTCATTAAGTTTCCGTATGGAGGGGAGATCGTCACCATCAGAGCTGAGGTAGACAATGTTGTGGCCACCTTGGAGATACAACCTTTCACGAGGTTCCAAGTGGCGGCAAACTTTGAGGAGTGGGTGGATCCTAAGGTGGCTAGGATCATGGAGAAGATGAAGTTTGAGCCGGGCACAAGTTCGAGTGTTGGAGGAGCACTGCCGGACTTCAAGGGGCATATCACCAGGAGAGGATTAGGATACAAGTCCGATGAGGATAAGCCGAAGACTAAGAAGAAAAGGTTGAAGCTTACAGAATAATTCGTGAAGGCTACGGGGTGCCAATGAGAGCCTGAACCAGTGGAAGTCAATGGGATCATGGTACCAGGATTTGAGATCTTCCAGGATGTGATGGACAAGAAGCCGCGAGCAGAAGAAGTCACAAATGAGGAAGACAATTGGGAAGAGGAGCTGATGCAGCTAGAGAGCCTGACGCTCAAGGAGAACAAGGAGATCGAAGAAGACAAGACTGCGGATGACGAAGACGTTTATTTCCCTGATTTATTTGATTGTACTCCCGCTTTTGCTAATAATAAAGACGTTTATTTCGCTTATTTGCCTGAGTCTCTTCCATTTAACTTGCACGACATGAGCATATTTGACATTAACTCAACCAAAACAAACACATTTAACCTTGGTACGCCGGAAAGCCCCAAGGAAATTCTAATTGCGAGTGAGGTTACCTTTGAGGAGCGGAAGGCATTAGAGGGAATGTTAATCAAATATGCTAATGTATTCGCTTGGTCTTACGAAGACATGCCCGGAGTAGATAGAAGTATTGCCCAGCACGCAATACCGATTTATCCGAACATAAGGCCAGTAAAGCAGAAGCTCCGAAGGATGAGACCTGAATGAGACGAAAAGGTTAGAGAAGAAGTCAAGAAACAGATAGACGTGGGATTTCTAGAAGTAGTAAAGTACCCCGAGTGGTTAGCAAACATCGTCCCAGTGCCAAAGAAAGATGGGAAGGTTAGAATGTGCGTAGACTATAGAGAACTTAACAAAGCTTGCCCAAAGGATGATTTCCCTTTACCCCATATAGACGTACTGGTTGATAGCGCATCTCTATCTGCCATGTACTCATTCACTGATGGGTTCTCAGAATATAATCAGGTCCTTATGGCTGAAGAAGACAAGCATAAGACTGCATTTGTCAGTGAGTAGGGCACGTATTGTTACAAGGTGATGTCGTTTGGGCTCAAGAATATGGGAGCCACTTATCAACAAATGGCCACTACATTATTCCATGACTTGATGCATAAAGAGATCGAAGTATACATGGACGATATGATGGTGAAGTCAGAGACGAGAAGCGGACACTTAGAAACGCTAGAGAAGTTCCTTCAAAGAGTCGACAAATACAACATGCGGCTAAATCCCAAGAAGTGTGTGTTCGGGGCAACGTCAGGAAAACTGCTAGGACATATGGTAGGAATGAGAGGAATTGAAGTAGACCCTGAGAAGATCAAAGCGATTACCGAGATACATGCGCCGAAGACGGAGAAAGAAGTTAGAGCCTTCCTCGGGAAGATCCAGTACATCAATCGATTCATCACCAAATTGACGTTAGTTTGCGAGCTCATCTTCAAGCTATTGAGGAAAGACCAGCCGGTGAAGTGGAACGGATAATGCCACGAAGCCTTTGACAAGATCAAAGAATACCTAGTGAAGCCTCCCGTCTTGAAACCTCCAAGATCGGGCAAACCCTTAGTACTGTATTTGGCCATAGAACCCGAAGCGCTGAGGGCGATGATGGTACAAGCAGATGAGACGGGGGTAGAACATGCAGTCTACTACCTCAGTAAGAAGATGCTTCCGTATGAAGCCCGCTATCAAGAAGTAGAAAAGATTTATTAGGTAGTAGTGTGGGCTTCCAGAAAGTTACGTCATTACTTCCAATCCTACAAGATCCATGTAGTAGCAAATGAGAATCCCTTGAAGTATCTGCATTCGGTACCTTCGCTAGTAGGGAAGTTATGCAGATGGTTGGTATTACTGACGGAGTTTGATATTGAATATCTCACTTCTAAAGTAATCAAAGGTCGAGCCGTAGCGGAGTTCCTGGCATTACAACCCATAGAATGAGATCAATACAAGTTTGAATTCCCAGACGAGGAAATCCAGGCAATAATGGTCCAAGGATGGAAGATGTATTTCGACGGAGCGGTGATTTATAAAGGAGCCGGGATAAGAATCGTGATAGTAACCCCTGAAGGAGAAACCTTGCCTATGGCCAAGAGACTGACGTTCGGAGTAACCAACAACATGGTCGAGTATGAAGCATGTGCCTTCGGATTGACATCACTGATAACCTTATGAGCTAAGGGCGTAGAGGTCTATGGAGACTCGATGTTGGTAGTCTGACAGATGCAAGGAGAATGGGAGTTGAAAGAAGAACAATTGAGACCCTACCTATTTCACCTCATGAAGATGGCATAAGCTATCCCCGACTGTAAGTTCCAGCACTTGCCGCGAGAAGAGAATTAAATGGCAGACACGTTAGTCACACTAGCAACAACTTGGGAAAACCCGGAGAAGTAGGTGATGAGACCTCTAGTGTTGACGACAACAAGCAGACCTAGTTACGAGATCGAAATGGTCTTAGAAGTAGAAGTCGAGGATGGGAAACCTTGGTACTATGATATTCAGCGATACCTAGAACGCAGGGAATTCCCAGAAGAAGCAGGTAGGAAGGACATGATATCCATTCAGAAGTTGGCTTCCTAATACGTGAGTTTGAAGGGAGAGCTATACAAGAGACAAGCCAATGGCATCCAATTGAAGTGTTTAAGAAAGGAAGAGGCTCAGAAAGCAATGGAAGAAGTACACGCCAGAGTATGTGGACCGCACATGAACAGATTAAATTTGTCTCGCAAGATAGTAAGACAAGGCTTCTACTAGTCGACCATGGAAGCTAACTGCGCGAAGCTGGTGAAGCATTGTCACGATTATCAAGCGCACGGTAACTTGAACCATTTGCCTCACATGGAGTTGCACATGCTGTCAGAGTCGTGGCCTTTTTCAGCATGGGGAATTGACATGATCGGAGAAATTCGACCACACGCGTCAAATGGACATCGTTTCATAGTAGTGGCGGTAGACTACTTTTCGAAATGGGTAGAAACTGAGTCGTTTCGCAACGTTACAGCAAATCAGATGGTGAAGTTCATAGCTCGGAACATCATATGTCGATACGAAATGCCACATCACGTGGTAACAGACAATGGAGTCCAATTTCAAGGAGAAACGAATGCGCTACAGAGATACGGGATATGACATCACAAGTCGTCACCTTATAGACCACAAGCAAACGGGGCAGTTGAGGCAGCCAATAAGACGATAAAGAATATACTAGCCAAGATGACGGAAAATTACAGAGATTGGGCGGACAAACTGTCGTACGCCCTGTGGGGTTATAGAACTTCTGTGAGAACGGCAACGGGAGCCACGCCATATTCATTGGTTTACGGAATGGAACCAGTATTACCGGTGGAAATAGAGATACAGTCAATGCGGGTACTAGCGGAGGCAGAGTTATATGAACAAGAATGGGCCTCGCAGAGATTCGAACAGTTAGCATTACTAGATGAGAAGAGAATGAAGTCCTTACATCATATGCAGATATACCAGAAGAGGTTGGCTCGAGCATTCAACAAGAATGTGTGTCCTACCAAGATTAGAGAAGGTGATCTGGTACTCAAGTAGTCAAAGTCATCAGCGATGGACCCAAGAGGAAAGTTCAGACCCAACTGGGAAGGACCCTACATAGTCAAGAAAGTGATGGGAAACGGGGCAGTGAGACTGTCAGATTTAGAAGGGAATGAGTTCACCGAGCCAATCAACGTGGACAGACTAAAACAATATTTTGCCTGAAGGAGAGAAGACCAGGCAATCACCGGGAGAACTAGCGGAAGGCCTAACCCAGCGAAATAGGAAACACATCCATGCATGCATGCATACACGTAACGTACTTACAATTTTTTGGTTTTTTGTTCGCAGGTTTCGAATAAAAAAAAGGAAAAAGTGAAAAATACAAGCAAGCCGGGAGCAGTAGCACAGCACCAGCAGTTTCGGGAATGAATCCCAGGGTCGAGGCCCACACAGTATCAGCAGTTGCGGGAACGAATCCCAGGGTTGAGGCCCACACTATCACCAGTTTCGGGAATGAATCCCAGGGTCGAGGCCCACATTACCAGCAGTCTTCGGGAATGAATCCCATAGGGCGAGGCCCGCACTATCAGCAGTTGAAAGGAAGAATTCCAAGTGTGCAAAAAAAAAAGTCCTTAATGGTTAGGCATAAGCCCGATGATGAAATTGTTTGCTTTAGGGTGAAACCTTAGAAACAATAAGTACGATAGGTACTCTCATCTGATATTTTGAGTAGTTGATCTCGACTAGACTCGCGAGCACTTAATTATAGGATCTCAATAGTGAAAGCCTGAGTAGTCGGCAAGATGACTAGTTGAAAAGATTGCGGATCGATGAATGACCGTTCGCTTAGATGTCCATCCTGAATTACTTGTGTTATGATATGTGGTATGGTTGGATACAAAAGAAAAGTCTCTAAAGTAGAAAATATAAACCACCTATAACCGATAAGCGTGAAGCTACCCATGGGCGAGTATTAGGACCACCATGAGGAGAAATGCTACCTTAAAGGGTTGGTGTGTTGAAAAAAAAAAGACGAAAGAAAATAAAAAGAAAACCATATCATATCATATTAAGTACGGAGAAGTATTTACAGAGCATGATCAAGACATCTAGGTTGGTTTGACTCATTGGTCCCATTCTTTGAAACAAAATCATCGAGTTGTCTTACTTAAGGATCAAGCTGTAAAATGACCTTGGCACACACACACTTTGAGTTTGGTTTAGATCATTCATTCAAATGGTTGGATTTGAGTTGTATTGAGTACTTTTAAGGATCTCTGGTTTCGACACTGAGCATCCTTTGAAGGCAATAATATGTACAACTATTGGGACTATCTCATAAAAGATAGTAATATGGTATGACAGTACGGAACACCTCATCAAATGATCTACTTTGGCCGAGTACAAGTAATGAAGAACAAAAAGATAAACCAAGTCTGGGGGTGACCAGCCTACCACATCTGATACAGTAACGGTTCGGGAATGGACCACCTCACAGTTACGGTTCGGGAATGGACCACCTCATAAAGTAACGATTCAGGAATGGACCACCTCACAGTAACGGTTCGGGAATGGACCACCTCATAAAGTAACGGTTCGGGAAATGACCACCTCACAGTAACGATTCGGGAATGGACCACCTCACAGTAACGGTTCGGGAATGGACCACCCCACAGTAACAGTTCGGGAATGGACCATCTCACAGTAACGGTTCGGGAATGGACCACCCCACGGTAACGATTCGGGAATGGACCACCTCACAGTAACGGTTCGGGAATGGACCACCTCTCATCAGCTCAATTCGGTAATGAATCCTAGAGATCGCAGCATCTTGCAGGGATGAACCTTAGGGGTCGCAGCACCTCACCACCATCAACTCAGTTTGAAGTATCTCAGAACAACATGTAAGTCAAGTAACAGCTGGCGAGCCAGGTAAGTAAAAATGCATGCATGACTTTGATATGATTGTCATTATCACACACTTCACAAGCCCATCAAAGTGGGGGAAACTGTAGACACTTGTATTTTTGCATGAAAGCCCGATGATGAGCCTCGTTTGGAGGCACTACCCGATAAGTTATGGGAAACTGATGTCGGAAGGGAAAATTTAAAAATAAGTACATCCTCAGATTTAATTCGTTTGTTTATCCTCAGGTTCGCTCGATTAATCTCTGTTTTAACTGTTAGCCTCGGCCCAAAATCCCCACAACCCGTAAAGCCCACATGCCTCACACACCCCTCGCAACCCACGCCCAAGGCCCACCAAAGCCCAATCCAAATAATTAAAACATTAAAAATACATGTCACAAATCAAATTAAATCTCATTCCTAAATTAAATAAATCTCTTTCCTAATCTAAATAAATCACCTACCAAATTAAAGAAATTTCCCCACCAAAAATATAAATATCATTTCCTTAAACAAATACACTTAATTGCATGATTTTTGTTTCATTGTTTTGAAGATCTCATGCACAAGGAAACCCTAGTGCACTCTTATAAAAAGGGACATAAACTAAACCCCATTCCTCTATTGGACACTCCCCATTGGCTCTTTCACTCTCATTCATGGCTCCCTCTCATTCTTCAAACAGCCAAATCACGCCACTACCCTTAAGCCACGGCACTTCACCTCTCATGCAGTAAACCCTAACTCTCGGCCAAACCAAAAGACGTAAACAAATAAACCCATAATCCTTACGGCAAAAGAACCCACTCACGTCCCTTACAAGACATTAAACACAACACCCATTTACTGCCCCTATGTGAAGACACAAATCCAACACAGCCACTGCCCACTGACCAAGCAATCAAACACACATAAGCCAAGCCTACTCACGCACAGATCTCACCAAAACAATAAGCCCTTAAACCATATTCTCAGCCAGCAGCCCACGTGAAAGCAACCAATACGCAAATAGCAAAATATTCACGCCATGTTCTCTCTCTCATTCAACAACCCTCACGCACACTAGCCTAAACAGCAAGCCGTGAACTCATCCATAGAACAACACACAAAGCAATAAACAGAGTAACAACTCAAAACATTGACCAGCACCACCGAAAACAGCCCCTAAACTGCAACCCTACACCACCAAAAACAGTCCTCATAACCAAAGTAAACAGTGAACAAAACTGCCCCCAAAACAGTCCCTTAGAACAACCTAAACCGAGTCTCAAAAATAGCTAAAAACAACGAGGAAAGACAGAGAAAATAGCAGCGAAAATAGCGAAACAGCGAAGGAAAACACCGAACCAGAAAACCAGAAAAGTTACAGAGTACTAACCCTTCCGGCGACGACGCAACACACTTCCGAGGAGCAATTTAAAAGGTAAGACCTGAGGGCCCTCTCTTTAATATTCGTTTTGTTATCTCAGATACGGCATGCTTGGTTGGACATGGAATACGTCCAACCGAGCATGCGAGGTCCCACATTTCCTTTTGTCGTTGTTCATTTATTTATTTTCCTTTATTATTTCGTATTGTAGCTTATTATTGATCTTTTCAGTTATCTAATATTATCCCCTCACATGCATCATTATATGTCACATCCATTTTTATTTCCATTATGTTAATGATTGCGTGCTATCTCTTGCGGTATATCGGATGGAAACCCAGATGTAAATTTCATAGCCGAATCTGAATGGATGGTAGTGCGGTCTGTGCTTGGGATACAACTCCACGTACCGCTTGAGAAACTTTCAAGCACATGTTACATTTAGGTATTTTATTTTGTGTCTATTGTTCCGCTATTTATTTTCTATGCGTCATTTTTTGTTTATGCATTGTAAATCTTGATGCGCTTGGGCTAATCATGTGGGGGTAAAGGTCCTCTATTCGAGAGAAATGCCTAAAGGCTACCTTTACTATGATGTTTTGTCGTGTCGGACGAAGTACATTTGATTGAACGTGAGATACGTTCAATCAGGCATACGAGGTCCTATATTATTTATTTTGTTTATTCATGCATTGATAATCTTGATGCACATGGGCTAATCATGTGGGGGTAAAGGTCCTCTATTCGAGGGAAATCCCTAAAGGCTACCTATACCACGATGTTTTGTCGCACCTTTTCATTATTCCGTTATTTACCTTTTGCATATCATTACTTTGCTTATTCATGCATTATTACTTAATGCGCATGGGCTAATCATATGGCTTAAAGGTCCTTTATTTGAGGGAAAAAGCCAAAATGCTACCTTTACCATGATGTTTTGCCGCGCCGGACGAAGTATGCTTGAGTGAATGTGAAAAAAGTTCAGTCGGGCATACGAAGTCCCATATAGATGTTGGCCTTGGTCGCATCTCTTCTATTGTCTTGTTATTTACTTTCCTTGGTTGTTATGTTTTCATTCTTCACTATGCATTCATGTTGCATCAAGGCTTGAGTGTTGCCTTTTGTGGTATATCGGATGGAAACCCAGACATAAATTCTGTAACCGAATCCGAATTGAAGGTAGTGCGGTCTGTACTTGGGATACAACTCCACGTACCGCTTTAGAAGTACTCAAACACACATTTACGTCATTTTTAATACCATTTTGGTAACCTCGTTAGAACGCGTTATCAAACGCTACACGAACGCATGCATTCTGTTTTACCATGCATCAGGTCTTATCTCGTTTGAACGCATTCCCGAACGCTATACGAACGTGAAAATTCTGTCTCATTATCATTCGAACACGTTTCCGAACGCTACACGAACGCATGCATTCTGTTTACCGTTCGAACGTGTTTCAGGATGCTATACGAACGTGCACATTCTGCCTCACTTTTGTTCGAACGCGTTTCCAAACGCTACACGAACGCATGTATTCTGTTTACCGTTCGAACGTGTTTTCAAACGCCGGACGAACGCACATACAATAAACATATTTCTTTTCATCACATTTCATGCATGTTTGCTTCTTTGGCCGTTTTCTTTGCATTATGTACCTAATTATCCATTTTTATTAATACTTTTATAGTTGTTATTAATTACATTATTACGCTTCATTGTTTAATACGTTTATGAATTATGCACTTTGCCTTCATTTTTTTACTTATGATTATGGGTGTGCAAACTTGTATGTTGATTAAATTATCTTGTATGTGTTGCATAAGGCTTGGTTACACTATTGCATAAATCTTTTCATTACAATTGGCATAAGTAAGAGACCATTCCGAACCCAACGGTTTGAGGTCTTCCCTTGCGAGGGGTGTGTGCGGCCTTAAATCATTTCCCAGTTCACACTGGGTGGCGACTCCATTTTATTTCTCCGGTTTAGTCCCCCGCGGGCTACTCCGTACTCCCGATCAGGCCGCGAGCCCGGACAGCGTCGCCCACTTCTGTACCTTGCCTACATACACATCACCGTCAATAGGAATCTCTTCGAGTCTAGTAGAAAATATGATCCTTTGACTATAGGATATCATTGATTTTGCGTGTGATCATCCATATTTTGATGTCATATATGTCAAAGACCTTTCATGGTATGACCGCTAGATGTTCATTTGGTGTGGACTGATGCACTCGTTAATAAAGTGAGTATCAAGATATGATATGTAGGCCCTTATGTATACCATGAGGGGTTTAGGTATCCATGTGAGTACGTCACAATTCCTAAGACTTTGGACAAAGCCAGTCACCTAGGGTGGATCGTATATATCATAAATGATATTCTGATTAGTTGTAAAGAATCGTGGACATGTTGACATGAGATATGTGCCTTGGAAACTTGACGGTGTAATATATGTTTCCTAAGCACAACTCAGATAGCCTACAACGGATGGATTATTAAACATATGTGACGATCTCGACTTGAATAGTTCAGAAAAGTAGTTCGTGATCTTTGCAAATTAGGTGGTGGATGAATTACGTACATATAAGTCGGGCTTATATGATGAACGTGTCTGGTTGAAAATCCAAATTTGCATCAGCTCTCTGGAATTCCAGAGAGCTGATACTTAACAAATGAATTTTAAAAACAAATAAAAAATTGATATGAGTGCTACAATAGCATTATAGTGCGCTTGCACACAGTAGCGCGTACTATAGACGCACAGTGCGCGTGAGCTACTTTAGCGTCGAATTTTGTTTACTTCTGTTTTTGTGCTTCTAGACTCTGATTCGGTGTCGATTTTTCCTATACACTCGTAATGAAATATAATATTCTATTAAATTATTTAAAAATACACCCATGCTTGATGTATATGGGTTAGACCCATTTCCCACATCTGCCCACTAATGACTTGCTCCTTTTTGAAGAATATCTTGTGTGGTCTTAACTTAGGGTTATCTTTGTAAAGTGAGTTGTTAATTTAAGTCTCTAAGCCCATAAGAAATATGCACATTCATATACATGCATTAGGGTCATGTGCAAAATGATTTTAATCTTCAAATCCTAATATTTTGGCATTGAGACCGGCATACCGGTTCCCCACACTGGCATACCGGTGCCCCTGTTATATTCTGAGTAATTTTACATCACCTCTGGAATCGGGCTACTTCATACCAATATCCCATGTCGGTCTCTCGAGGGTTTACACTGTTACTGAAACCGCTCTAGAGCATACCAGCATTCATACCAGTCAACCTTCATATTTTACATGCTTTCGAAAATTGGCATGATTCTTACGGGTCTCCGTACTGGTTAGTAATCTGGTCTTGTTTGCGATTGCCGGTGTCAAACAATAATATTTTTTAACCATTGCAATGACATACCGACATACCGGCCTATGCAGACCGATAAATCAGCCTCAGTATAAACATTAGGAACTGTTTTCATTTTATCTATAAATTGAGTCCCTATTTCATTTTTTAAACTCTCTTGAGCCTTTATACAATTTATTCTAAGGCAAAAACAGAGAGCAAACAAAATCTTCTTTATCATACACTCTCATAATCATGCTTACATACTATATTTTCATATCATTTGTGGTGAGCTTAGTTTACTTGGGTTACCAACTCACAACATTAATCTTCTTATCCTTTGTGAGTGCCCAAGTGTGTTGTTGTACTTTAATCTTCATTATTCAAACACTTGAGGTAATGAAATCCATTTGTGAGTAGGCATACTAAAAAATGTAGTTATTGTGAAAAGATTGTGAGTTAGCCCAGTGACAAAACTCATTGTAAGGGTTTAAGAGTGAGCCACTGAAAAACTCTTGCGTAAAGGTTTGCAGTGAACCTATGGGACAAACTCCTGGCTGTGAGCAAGCCACGAAAAACTCGGTGTAAGTTGTGAATTCAACTTTGTGGAAAGCTTCAAGTGTGGCTTGGGGGAGTGGACGTAAATAAAGAGTTGGTTGGATACCATAAATCACCAATGTCAATTTCTCTATCTTCAAACTCTTTACTTATTGCAAGTTTTATTTTATATATGTATATTGTTTAGAAACTTGCATTTAGACAATATATTGTGATTAAGAAAGCTATTAGCCTAATAGCGTAAAATTGGCAAGAATTTTTATTTCGACAATATAAGGTCATTACCCAATTCACCCCCTCTTGAGTATTGAGTTATGTTTGTTGTGCGCTTGTAGGTAATTTTAATAGCTACGAAGGAGGATGCCATATGAGAAGGAACATGAATACGATGATGTACTTAACGACCTCAATTTTGATGATTTGTATTTTTTTTTTATATTTTTGATTTTGATGTATAGTTTACTATTTTGTAGATATGATTTTTAGATATATTGCATAGTTTGTTTTTGATTTTGATAGTTTATTTACTTATATTTCTTCAATAAGAAATACAACTTAAAAATTAATGTTGATAGAAATTAATATATAAAATCTGATAAAATAAGTTCGAAAACCTAAGTACAAAACATCAAATCCTAAAACATCAAATCCGATATATTTTTTTTTCGTATTCTAATTTAAACACTTCGGATATCCGAAAAATTTTAAGAAATTGAAATACTTAGGAGATCCGAAGTTTGGACTTCAGATCTCCAAAAAACATGGCATACTTCAACCTCAACTTCGGAGAAGCCAACTTCTCTAAAGTCTTGCAAAAGCCAAACGTTGTGGTTTATTTTGATAAATGACAAAGTTTTTTTTGTTTTTTTTTGGTTATTTTTGTAAATTTCCCTTTTAAATATTATATTACTTTTGCGATTTCTTTTTAGTTATTATCATTTCACTATTTTAAAATTTTAGAATTAATAAATGGATACGGTAAGTATTAGGGTGTAATATTTTAGTTTATATATTATAAATTTTATATATTACTACAAAACTTTATATGTTACTACTATAATTTTACAAAAAAAAAAATACATTTTAATATTATATATTTAAAAAAAATTACATTTTACAATAATATTAAAATGTTATACCATAATATTTCTTGTATCCATTTATTTTTTTATTTTTTTTAAAAAAAAAAAGTATAATAACAAAATATTATGGTACATTTACGTACTCGTAATCGAAAAGAGATGAAATCGGAATCAGATAGAATTAGAATGAGTTGGAATGAGAATGATTAATCAGAATCAGGATAAATTGTTTACTTTTTTTTTTTTTTTTTTTTGAAAATGATAAATTGTTTACTTAACTGTAGGAATTGTAATCGGAATGAAATAGTATTATCACTTATGTGTTTACTTTATCTAGTAATCAGAATGAATTGTTAATAAGTTACAAAAATACAATTAGTTATAATTACATATTAAGTTATTACTTATTAATTTTTGTTAATTATTAATGTATTAAATAACTAAATATTAATTTATTCTTTTATTAAATTATTATTTTATTATTAATTATTGATAAATTTTATTTATTATTTATAAATTAAGTATTAATTAATTATTACTTTATTAATTAATGATTAATGTATTAAATTACTAAATATTAATTTATTCTTATATTAAATTATTATTTTATTAAGCTATTTAATATTGTTTTATTATTAATTATTAATAATTTCTTAATTATTAATACATTTTATTTATTATTATAAATTAATATTAATTAATTATTTAGATATAATCTTATAATTTCTCATGGATGGTGAGAATGAGATTCTCATTCTCATTATCAATTGAATGGATCTCACTCCATTCTCATTATCAATTGAATGAATAAATCTAATGAAAATGATTTTTATATTCCTTTCCCTAAACACATTATATATCGACATTTTGTTTATATTTATTTTATCCTAATTATTTGATAACAACTTTTTTTTCTATCTACACACGTCCGACTTTTTCATGCATATTAATTTATCTCACCTTGACCTTGTCACCATCACACTCACAATCATATCCATCCAACATAATTATTTTTTAATAAATGTGCAGAAATAACATGATATGTCAGTTTTTTAGTCAAATATTTTAATTATCAAAATAGTAACTCCATCGGTCGGCCTCGGCCTCTTGTTTTTAGTTCAAAAAATTGATGTTTATAATTTTTATAAAAAATCAAAATCAAAATTAAAATTCTAGAACTTCATCAAAGAAAATGACTTTTTTTTTCATTGAAATAAATAGACGACTTTTATTGAGTTCAAATTTAGTCATTGTCCTGCTTATACTAGGAGTGGTAATGTGTCGGGCCGGATCCAAATTTTGATAAGCTCGGCTCGAATCCGGGAAGTAATATTTAAGTCCGAGTTTGGGAAAAGGCCGGCCTGAATTGTTATCGGGCAGAGCCGGGCCGACTTGTCTCGGGCTCAGGCTTTATTCGGCCCTTTTTTCACAAATTTTTTTTTTATAATAATCTAAATACATCATACATTCATATTGTATGCAAGACAATTCAAAAATACATCAAAAGTTTTATCCATAAACTGACAACCAACATGTTACAAACAAATACATCAAATTAATCCAACTCTTGTGCCTCAAAGTCCTTTTCATCTATTAGTTCCTCTCCAACAAATAAAAGTTGTTCGATTACAATATATAATGAGAAAAAATGTTAAAAAAATAAGTCAAATAAAATAATTAATTAAAAAACCATTCTCGTACCTCGTTCGGTAGCCCATAGCCAATGTTGAGTGCACATTATTGCTTCAAATGTGTCAGGATTAGGCATGGCAATAAGACCCGAACCCGGCCCGGGTCTGCATGGACCTGTACAACCCGAGTCCAGGATTAAAAAATCCGGACCTGGGTCTTAAACATTTGCACCCGGGCGAATCCGGATCCGAACCCGGGTTCGCACGAGTCCTGCCCGGATAGACCCGGGTCCGGAAAAAAAATTTAAAAAAAAATTTAAAATACAAAATAATATGCATATATATATATATATATAATCTAATCTAATCTAATTAAAAAATATAAAAGAATTGAAATAAAACTAATAAAATTGACAAAATCCAAATATAAATATAAAATAATACAATTAAAAATTAAAAAAATAGTAAATCGGGTATCCGGATCCGAACTGAGTAGACCGGGGTCCGAACCCGGGGTAGCCAAATTGCTTCCGAATCCAGACCCGGACCCGGGTCCGGATCCGAATTTTGTCATCCCTAATCAGGATGCAATTTGCTACGATATGGACTCAAATGTTCCTCATCCCTCGTACTAAAAGAAGACTCTGATGCCACAGTCGTAATATGAATGGATAATATATCCTTAGTTATCTCAATCAGAACAAAATATTTTCCTTTATTTGCCTTCCACCAATCCAAAATATCAAAGTCTGGAGTTCTAGCAACTAAAGGCTTCTCTAAGTACCTCTCAAGATCGGACTTTGATCTTTTCATATGATTATTGTGAGTTGTAAAAGAATCAAAGTCAAATAAATATAAAGTAAGACGACTCAGCAGTGATAGTATTATGGGAAGGAACAACAGAAGTAGAAGATTCACCACTAACCATAGAGTTAGCCTCATAATATTTAACTAATTCTTCAAAAAGTTCACGTGCTCTCATAATTTGTCCAGCAACACCAACACCAACACCATAAATCTTTGGAAAATAGTAATCAATTAAAAACAACTTAAACCTTGGATCAAGAATAACAGTCATCACCAATACCTAATGAATCTCTTGCCAATATTTCTCAAACTTGACAATCATATTAAAAGCCATTTGTTTAACTTGAATAATACGAGACATTTGCCACTCCATCAAAGACATCCTCATTTTACAAGCCAAAGGAAAAAAATACATATTAGTCGTAGGGTAGTTTGTACCTAAAAAGATCTTCGTCAACAAATAAAATAGACGTAAATTTTCCACCATTTTCAGCCATCTCTCATTCCGCATCAGAAGGCAAACACTTATAATGGGGCACAATTTGTTGCACTCGAGGAAAAACTTTTTTGTACTTCACTGAAACATCAAGCATGACAAATGTAGAATTCCATCTAATTGGACAATCAAACACCAATTTTCTCTCACTCTTAATCAATGATTGACATGCAAACATCACTCTTAACACACACAAAAATCAACTAGCTCATCTTTGACGCAAAACAAAACAGAAATCAACCAATTATCAATTATCAATGATACTTCATAAAATTAACCAACTAAATAATTCTATCGAGAGCAGTGATTAGTGAAGCACCTAGATTCGAATAGGCTGAGTGATGAGAGACCGACTGACTGTTGAGTGGGTAACTACTTGTTTGGGTGACAAGTGATGAGAGAGAGACAAAGAGTGATGAAGTTTGAAGAAGACCGAAATCAATTTCACACTTTGAGTGAGTCAAGTTTAT